>QNUK01000011.1:4761384-4898379 GCA_013621035.1 Clarias magur | reverse complement strand
ATTAATTAAAGCGCAAGTTAACTAACAGCGACGTGCGTTTATTTATTTTCACACAAAAATTGAATGACTTGTTTTGAAATGTGAAAACAGACAAAGAAGCACATGAATATTATGAGGCAAGTTCTGAACTGCAGCTGGTTCTTTAGTTTAATTTCATTTAAATTATCATTATTGAAAAAAATATATATAACTATTTTAGAAGATATAAATGTTGTGTGAATGTTAACTTATAATTGTTTACGTATACTTATCCACTTCCGTTCAGGAGTCAGCCAATCAGGCACCTTCCTGTGGAGTGTGTGCGTGAGGTAAATCAAGGAACGCGAAGAATAACTGCACTTTTTATAATCTTTTAAGATACACCATCCAAAACAAACAAGTAGGCGAAGAGCAATTTAACTATGGAAGGAAGCAGATCAGTGTCAGAGACACACAAACACAAACACACATAGAGCCTCGTTTATCAAGGTTTGTGTATGTTTTATATCAGTCAAACTAAAGAAAGAACAAAAACTGCCGAATTTACACAGTTTACAGTGAATCAGTTCATGCTGTAGCCTATTTGCATTTACCGACACCCACAAGACCATAAAAGCTCAAAGCGAAGAGAAGAGCGGGAGGAAAGTGGACAAGTTATTCTATTCTTTACAAGTTATTCTATTCCCCCTTTTCTACAGAGTTTGTTTGTCTACAGATTTATTTTTGTGTTCTTTATTCAATGCTGTTAATATGAAGCTATGAGCATTAGCTTCATTAAATTGTGTGTGCGGAAGTGACATGTAAATCGACACAAACCACGGTGATCCTGCAGGATCTTAATGTTTTCTGTGAAAAACTCCTTCATCTGAAACTTGATAAACGAGGCTCAGGTGATCAGTCTATTGCAGGAACGTCTGGAATTTAATTACATTTAAGTGCCGATACAGGAAACAAAAATCTGCCTTACAATATTGTTCATGTGAATTGCAGATTTCTTTTTTTGTGTGTTACATTATTAGGGATGAAGCCAGAAGTGAATCCAGATGTGCTGTAGTGCGCTCGAAGAACAAGCACGTTACTGTTAAATAAAAGCGAAAGGTGCGTCTGAGATTAATAGGAGCGGATAGCAGGGGGAATGGCGGCGCAGTCGTCAGCGTTCAGCGAATCGTCGATCACAGGTCTGTATTCCAGAGTCACCTGAAACACACATGGACACTGTAAAGTTTACACACTGTCAAGCCTGGAATCAGTAAAGCTTACACTCGATAAAGCCTACAAGCAGTCAAGTCTACATTCAGCAAAGTTTACATACTGTAAAGTCTACATGCGTACATTTAAACACAGTTTACACAGAGTTTGCACACGGAAGTCTGCATGCTGTAAAATTTACACAGAAAAATGTATACAGTACATTCTGCACGCTGTAAAGTCTACACTAATGTTTAAACACTATAAAGTTTACAAACTGTAAAATTTACATGCCATAATGTCTTCACAACGTAAAGTCTACAAACGGTAAAGTTTACACTTGGTAATGTCTACGCACTAAATTTTACACAAGATACAGTTTAACTTGCGTGAAGTCTACATGTGAATGTTTACACACAGTAGAGTTTACACACTAAAGTCTGCATGCTGGAGGGGTCACAGTAAAATTTATACGCTAAATTCTATACGCTGTAAAGTCTTCCCACACACGCACTAAAATTTACACACCACATGTTTTAAATAGGTTTCACACTGTAATGTCTACATTAATTTTTTTCAATATGTAACACAACCATCAGAGGCTTCTTAAATACATTAAATCTGTGTCTTTCTGTCATGGAAGACATCACTTAAATGTTACTTAATGTTAATGTTATCGCGTTCATGTTCCTCACAGCATCACTCAGACTCCCATGACCGTGACGGAGGGAACCACGAGGTACTCGCCCAACAAATCCCGCCTTCTGCACTACGATTGGTTATTTAGGACTGCACATTTTCCTTAACGGACAACTAATAAATCAAGGAATTATTAATAATTAATTAATAGTGACTAGAAAAAAAAATGTTACGTTTTATTTCGACAGTTCTAAACTTCTGCAAGACAAATGAACAACGCTGAAAAAAAAAAACAGTAAAAGAGGATGTTTTCATCCACATTCAAAAACAAGGCTGCTAGCGTCCGATGCTGCATATTGCCTAAATTGCAAGTGAGCACCCTTGTGGTGTAGTATCTAAGTTAATAGATATGTGATCTACAGAGAAATACTACACAAAACAAACCATATCAGTTTATACACTTTCAATCAGATGAATTTGCTTAATTAAAAGCACCTAATCGTTAACAGTCTGAGCAAAGGAAAAGGATGGAACCCTTAGTGCCGTAAATATGTATTCATCATTATGATCTCAGTGCAATCTAAATATTTTTATCATGTGAAGTATAAAAAGTGACAAAAACTAAGTATTTATTTGAGTTAAACACACACAGCAGATGTATTCATACCTTTCCAGTTTTTGGATCTGTGTAGGACAGAGTGTGTTTCCTCCAATGCTGGTCAAAAGGCTTCTTCTGCTGCCCCTGTAATGGCTTCGAGTAGTCGTACTCATCCACACGGGTCTGCAAAAGACACACACACAGTTAGAACAGCAGCCATGTTTAAGAGATACTGTAATAGATTCTCAAAATGTTGCTTTATCGTTAGCATGAGCTGCACTTGCTTTGAAATCCTCCCGAGCGTGAGCACCCCTGCTTTCTTTGCGAGCCTCGGCGCCGTTGATTGTCTGCACGGCATTCAGCATCAGGTTCTGCAGCTCCAGCGCCTCCACCAGGTCAGTGTTCCACACGATGCCTGCGACACCACAGCGAAAGGAGCATGATGTGTGAAACCTACAGTACCAGAGCTAACAGGAGCGCAGACACTGGCTGCATGCGGTAACCTGCAGAGGGCCACTCCCTCGCTTCTTGCTCAGAGATGAAAGAGATATTTTTTATACTAACGTAATACGTATCCAAGTCTGATCTCAGCTTTCATCTGTTACAATATCCTTAAGCTATGTGGAACATAATCACAGTGTATTGATTAAAAATGAAGAGACCAACCTCTGTCGAATGTCTTGATGTCGTCTAACGTCTGGTACACGGCGTCCATCTTCACACAGCCTTCCTTCAGGACGTCTCCGGTACGGAAGACGGCTGCATGAGCCTGCATAGTCTGAGGAGAGAGAGAAAGGAATGGGAACTGATCATCTTCTGAAACACTTTACCACCTGGTTTGTAACTACCTTTAAAAATAAGTTTTTTAATAATCGAGGATTTTTTTAATAAAGGCAAAATTATGTTTCTGTGTGTGACTTGATAAAAATGGAAAAAAATAAAAATAAATCCTAAATTATAGAGCTGAATTATCCTAAAAAATTTTTTTTTTTAAATTAGAATCCTTAAAGTTGCTCCTGACCCTTACTGGGGGTACCCGAGTGGAAAGTTATTGTAGATATTGTAGGATGTATTGTAAGATATTGTACTTTGTTCGTCTGAAAGCAAGACTACTGCACATCCTCCATTTAAAAATATTCAACCATCATAATGTGAATGAATAAATAAACTAAGGTCTAGATAAAAACCAACGGAAGTTAAAACTACAATAGTTGGTCGCTTCAAAAAAAATCCAGTGCCTGTAGTATGCATTCCCCTTACTGAAGGAGTGAGATTTCACACCGTTTATTTCCTTTCTTTCTTTACCCGAATCATAATACAAATGAAGCTCCTGCACTATTCCGTACCTTCTGCATGTTGAGTCTGATCTCGGACGTACTCATGGAGCCATTAGCGAAGCGCATTTTATCCAGGTTAGCCACGGACTCCTCTCCTGCATTCGGCTTCAGGGGTTCCAGCTGCTCTCCTGTTTCAGCAAAACACCACAAGATCCTCAAACAGTTCCTCGAGCAGGGCTAAAGCCTCCTCGAAAGGAGATAACCGCTCACCCATGCTGAGCAGAAAGGCATCTGAGAATGCACAATATGTCTAACCAGGAAGTCATATTGTGACAGGAATCATAACTGCTCAAAACAATTAGCGTAAAAACCACCACGCTGGCAAACCTGCTCGATCAATCAAAACCTCTCTTTAGCTTCAACCTGACTCGGAATTCTGTGGCGAGCGCTACGAACGTGCGCTGATGCCTTACCTACCTGGAGTGTTGTTTTCGGCGATTGTGAGAGAGCACGCGCGGCCGAACACCACCAGGTCCAGCAGCGAGTTCGCTCCAAGGCGGTTAGCTCCGTGTACAGAGGCGCAGGCAGACTCCCCGCAGGCATACAGGCCTGGCACCACCTCATCCTTGCCATCTTTGTGGGTGATGACCTGTGTGGGGGAAAAAAACAAAAGCAAAGCACACAGCATGTGCTACCTCAGTCTCAGCAGGAGAAACATCACCAAAAAAAACGAACTGCCTGATCAATTTGTCTTCAGTCATTTATATGAAATTAAGATGAGGAGGAGCAGGAACCTGTCCCTTGTAGTTGGTCGGGATGCCTCCCATGTTGTAGTGCACCGTGGGGAGGACGGGGATGGGCTCTTTGGTGACGTCCACTCCGGCAAAGATCATGGCGGTTTCAGAGATGCCGGGCAGCCGCGAGGCCAGCTGCTGAGGCGGGAGGTGGTGCAGCTGGAGGTACACGTGGTCCTTATCTGGCCCTACACCTCTGAGCGAGGACGGCATATGGAACTGTTAAAACACCCCCACCTCACGGTCCACATTATTAGAAACACGACTTCAGAAGAACCGTACCTTCCTTCACGAATTTCGATGGTCATGGAGCGGGAGACCACATCCCTGGAGGCCAGGTCTTTAGCGTTTGGGGCGTAGCGCTCCATAAACCTCTCTCCTTCACTGTTTATCAGGATGCCACCTTCACCGCGGCAGCCCTCTGTGATCAGGCAGCCGGCTCCGTAGATGCCTAGAAGGAACAAAGCAACCGTTACGTGACTGTAACTCATTCCCGGGTCGCGATTGTGATCGACACCGCGTTAGTTCATCACACACTCATGTTGAGGTTTACCCGTGGGGTGAAACTGGACGAACTCCAGGTCCTGGCATGGCAGGCCGGCCCGGGTCACCATGGCGTTGCCATCTCCTGTGGTGGTGTGGGCGGAGGTGCAGCTGAAATAGGTGCGTCCATACCCACTGTGGAGACATGCACACTCAGGGTATACAACATCATGATTAAACAAGTAAAACACGATGCCAGTGATGGAGACAGGGACGACTCCTTCACATCAAAGGAAAAAGATCATATAGTCTGCAGGAAACAAGAAAGACCCTGGCATCGTCACACAAAAGCGAAAGCGAGAGACCGCTCTTACCCTGTGGCGATCACTGTGTTTTTGGCCCTGAAGCGGTGAATAGACCCGTCTTCCATGCACAAGGCTATGACTCCTACACACTTCCCCTCGTCCATCAACAGATCCAGGGCGAAGTACTCCACAAAGTAGCTGGTGTCGTACCTCAGAGACTGAAATACCACAGGAGGAGAGTCAACCCTGAGCACCGACTCTCAGAGTGGTAGAAATGATTTGGACTAGGTACTCATCCCCACCCGGCCATAGAGCGTGTGCAGGAGGGAGTGGCCCGTCCGGTCGGCCACGCAGCAGCACCTGTGGGCCTGGCCTCCTTTACCGAACTTCAAGCTCTGGCCTCCGAACGCTCGCTGGTAGATCCGTCCATCTTCTGTGCGGCTGAACGGCATACCAAAGTTCTCCAGCTGGGGTCAGGTGCGTTCATGATGGAGGGAGAGAGAGAACCACTTTGAACCAGATTACACGTCTAAAAACAGCTTTCATACGAAAACGTAAGCATAAACATCCTGGTAACACGGTTAGGTTTAGACGGGCTGCTTATTAGGGACGGGAATCACCTGTGGTCACCAGATATGATATCGTGATCCCGCCACGCGATTCGATCTGTATCATGATTCTTTACGTATTACGATTTTATCTTTATATATATACTGTATATCTCGGATACAACATACAATTTTCTTACAATTATAAATAATTTGATGCTACCACACAGGATGATCTGCTGTGCAAATAGTTTAGAGCACCCCCTGCAGGATTATACAGGAACTTAAATACACACATAAAAAAAAAAAAAATTTTTTGAGACACAAACGTCCACACTTAAAAATTCGCGACACAACTGTATTAAATTCCTCACCCATGTCTACTGCGTATTGCATCAATAATATTTCATGTATGCTTAAAATAACAATTAGGAACTACAGTGGAACCTTGGACTGTGAGTATCTCAGTCTGCAAGCACTTGCAAAATATTTAAATAAATTTTAACCAAATAAACGAGCGAGGTCTCGATATACGAGTAGTACGCATGCATTTTGTCTGCCGAGCGTCACGTGATCACACCTAAGCCAATGTTTCTTCTCTTTCTCGCGCACTGTGGGATTGTGGGTAATCGTCTCTCATGCTCTGTCCCAGTGTGCGCGTCACTCATGTAGTCAATATCCGTGTGCGCATGTACTGTTTACTAGAACACTGTGACCGTGTGTGTGTGAGAAAGTCGTCCTACACAGTAGCCCCCTTCCTCCTCCTCATCTCACCTTCACTCACACACACACGCACCTGAATGGAAACACTATCAGAATTCCTGTCAAAGGTAAAGTGCAAGTTAATTACTTTTATTTTTACTTTATATTTTGTATTAATTATTTGTACATTAATATTTTTGGGTTGTGATAATCTGAGTTTTCATTATTTATTATAAAAAATTCCTTTTGATATACGAGTGTTTTGATATACAAGCATGCTTCCGGAATGAAATATGCTCGCAATCCAAAGGTCCACTGTAATAATCGTTTTCAACATCATAATTCGAGCAGAGTTCGACACCAAAGGCATGGAAGGCGATACGTCCTCCCACACACACGCATAACCACTTCTAGTCAGTCATGTTCTTAATTTACAAATGAAGTTCACACGTAACCTTGACTCTGTCTGAATAAGTTGCAAAATTTAACTCAAACACCTTGCCCTAGAATAACGAGAATCTCAGACAGACACACACATGTAGACAGACAGACGGATAACCCAGGACCATTACGCATTCACAAGCAGAAATTTCACAGATCATTTTGCAAACAAACATGTGATACCGCTTCCTGTTTCATTTCACCCGAGACCTGAAGGGAGGCGCGAAGATGCACAGAATAGGGAAGTGAGGAAAGTAAAGCAAGGAAAAGTGATGGGAAAAAGAATATAAAAAATAATATCTCTCTCTCCCTTACCTCTACGACAGCAGCAGGCGCCTGTTCAGTCATATAATGAATAGCATCCTGGTCTCCCAGCCAATCAGATCCCTTCACCGTGTCGTAGAAATGCCAGCGCCAGTCATCATCCTCCATGTTGCCAAGCGCCGCGTTGATCCCACCCTGGAGAAACACTGCCGTTAGTTTACAGACATGAACACAACGCACAGAACGCTGAAAAAACTGAACCAGAGCATAGTTTAGATAGATTAAGTACTTTATTTAGCCAGGAAGGATAATAGAACTGAACTAAAGACTTTCTGTCATAACCGCTACATACGACGCATCATATCATTCTGATAGAGAAGTGTTCGAGAGAGAACAAGGAAAAATGATTGAGAATATTTATAGCGGAGATGATTCATACTGCTTCTAAATTATCAGTGAGAATGTTCCAGAAGCAGCCACGCAAGCCCAAGGCGCGACCACCAGGTTCACCCATCAGCTCGTATCATCTGGACCCCCAGCAGATCCTTTCCCTCTTGCAGGTCTATCCATGATCTCATGTCTAAAACCTTTTCTGTGTGAGCTCCATTCTGACCTTCTGACTCGAACTGTTGAAGACAGGTTTAGATCATCTGGCCTGGTCTCTGTATTTCCTCTTCCAATAATGGATTTCATTAAAAACATTGTAATTGCTTGTTTTTCTCTCGTAGACAGCTCTCTGGTCTTCATGTTGGTTTAAACTTTTTTTTTTAAACAGTCGTGTCCTTCTCAGGTGAAACCCGGAACAGGGCTTCAGAGATGGTAACTGTTTAAACTGGACTCATCTGGGCAGCAGGTACACGTTACAGTGCTTCTGATCACTTAAAAATGCTCTGAGATGTGTAACGCATCAGGATGTGTGAAAGCTTTTGATTTCAAACCCAGATGTTTTCAGTGTACAAAAAATAAATAACAAACCACCGGCCTTCATGTTTCAATACTTTTGGAGGAGACTAAATTATAAAACCTGTTAGTGACTTCCAGAGTTACTGATCTAGAACCCACGTTTAGAGATGTACAGGTGTGTGTGTGCGTGTGTATACCTGTGCAGCCACCGTGTGTGAGCGTGTGGGGAACAGCTTGGTGACGCATGCCGTGTTAAACCCGGCTTCTGACAAGCCAAAGGCAGCACGCAGTCCAGCGCCGCCTGCTCCCACCACAACCGCGTCGAACTCATGATCTACCACCGGGTAGTGTGTGGATATCTGAAACAACGCCCACACACACACACAAACACACACACACACACACACACACACACACACATTATGTACCTTTGAGAAAAAGGAAGAACAGGACAGAATTACAGGCAAGTGTTTCCCACACATACAGTATATTTGGATGAGTAGCCCAAGTTTTTTATGCATTCTTTTTAAAAATCTGTCCTTCTGCCATCTGCAGTTCACTCTCTATCAGAATAGACAGGTACAGGAGCGATAGCGTGAGTCCGCTGTACGGAGAGGCGCTAAATGCAGTGGATGGCAGCTGCTGTATAAAGAATGAGACGGCTGTAGTGGCAATCGCACATTATCTACAGAGAAACAGGTCCGCACGGTGAACTGGTTTTACTGAGCATGCTGGAGATTATGAGTTCTTTTGGTAACTTCGTCACACTCGCTCCCTTCTATTTCCATGCAAAACCCAGGAGTCACATTATTGATTTTTTCCCCATCTGAAAACTGGTCTGTCATGTAATATGTCACTTTCTTTACAGGCATTCAAATATTCTTCTGTAATGTTATTTATTCATTAATTGTAGTGTATCTTTGTAAAGAATGTACATAATAATGCAGACATAATAAACTTATACAGCAAAATTTGTACAGATAACATGGGGCCTAAGACTTTTGCACAGTACTGTATTTGTGCAATTTAAGACATGTGATGAACATTGCTGTATTTCTACATATCGCAATATACATCTCCAAAAATAGAAAAGAAAAAAAAAAGATATTGCAATGTTTTTTTTTTCTCGAATATCCTGCAGCCCTACAGCACTTTGTGGCTCTACAGTCAGATTACAAACACACGTGGCAGAAAAACAACAGAGAAAACCAAACAATTTCTTGTGAAGTGTGCAAACTCTTACATCACCCTACACTGGCAGCTTCACAATATTAGTTTTGCACTTCAGAAAACATTACAACTGGCCAAAAGCCTAATATTTTGACACCTTGATGGGTTTTTAGTTAATAATCATTAATTGATTAATTACTGGTACCGTTGCTCATGTCTTTTCACAATAGAAAAGAGAAATGAATGTGCATTGTTCAAAAATCGTCTCAAATGAGAGACAAACAGTTTACTGTCAGTAACTTGGCTTTATTTTTGTTTTTACTTGTTTACCATTTTTAATGAGTGCTACATAATTTAATGTTATTAGTGTCTTTTTAATGAATGTCAAACTCCAGAGCTGATATTAATTTCAAATTGTACAAGTTATAAATCAGAACAGCGCCACCTTGTGTTAGCTCCAGCGTCTCATTTAGTTAGAATAATGATGATGGTGCTGTGATGGTCCTGTCTGTGTCTAATAAAACAATAAGAATAAAAGGTACTTACGGAGTCCGAGACCTTGGCTCCTCCCTTTTTCCCATAGATGGAGAAGTGGAGCTTGCGCAGGCTGGCGGGGCAGCCCGGGGGTAATAACTAGGTGCACAATGAGAAACTGGGGTCAGGTGAGATTCACAAGACGTAACAAGATGACGTCATTTTACTGACGAGGACAAAAACACACTCTGTTCTCCTTTTAATTAATAATTTACAAACTTTAATACTAATCTCATGTGATGCTCTGAACATTTATAACTCTAGTGTTGAATTACATTAACGCAGTTTATACACTGATGTGTGTGAATGACGTCACACACACACACACAAAACCGCGCGCGCAGGTGGACAGGTGTTCCTATAAAAGTTTTTTTAAGACACCCTGGACTCCTGTACCTGACCCAGAATAACCCCACTGTAAAATCAGCACTGACCCTGAGCCTCTTATAAAGGACACCTCTATTCTAAACGCGTGAAAGGTCACGCGCTGAGGCTCTGCGTGGATCAAACACGTGCACAATCAGCCGTCACGCGCACGTTATTTAAATTACTCACAGAAGTCGGGAATAAGATCTTTTTCGCGAGGACACGAGAACTGGCGAAGAGCGCGGCCATATTGGATCTGCTGTTATCTGCGTCTTCTTCTTCCTCTTCCTTCATAACATTCTGCCCCTTCGACCTGAACCGAGATTCGTACCGCCGCCTGCTGGCCTGGCGGGAGAGCTGTAACACCGGGCAAGGTTTTTTTTTTCAATCACAAAAAAATATATATGTACAATATGAAAGTTAGAAAAGTACAAGAATCAGGTATAAAAGATTGAATTATACAAATAGTTATACACAGAAATTATACAATATAAGCAAACTTAACAAAAATATACAAATATGTAATAACAGTAAACAGAGTAAACCAACTAAGCAACAGACAAATAAATAACTAAAAAATGGGGGAGGGGGGTAGCAAATTATTAAATAAAATAATTAAATAGCACAAAATACTAATAAAGTAAGAAAGAAAGAAAGGGAAAAAATGTTTAATCGACTAAATCAGATTGTCAAGACAATAACAGATCAGATTTATGATTTTCTATTAGACTTTAGGAGTTTAAGATGTTTTGTATTTCACAAAGGAAAGGTGATAGTTCAGAAGGTGATTAAAAATTGTACATTTATGAATTCAGTCATTAAAATATAAAAGCTGACAATATATTCAAATTATTTTTTACTGTAATAGAAAAAAATAATTGTGTTATTTAATGTAAAACTGTAAGGTTCCTGAATCAAATTAAAAATATAATTTCCAAGTTGTCGCTGGAATACTTGTACCACTTCACTAATAATAATAATAATAATAATAATAATAATAATAATAATAATAAAAAGATAAGAAATACTTTCTTTCTGATGATTGCAGAAAGTACACAGGTCCACAATGCCCACATATTTAGCAATTATAGAATTAAAGGGGTAAATACAGTGTAATGTTTTAAAGTGAAAATCTTGAACCTTGTTAGAAATAGGATATTTGTATGAAATAAGCCATGAGTTTTTTCCAGTTGATATTGTCGATTATTGAGGCCCAATAAAATTAACTTTTTGGAACATTCTTGTTTAAATTATGAATGCTTTGACGTATATGTTTATTATTACATTTTCTGTCAGTGATGAAAATGAAATTTGTTCATAAATTGTTAATACGTAAGTACAGAACCTGAATCATCTAGAAGCAAAGATATGTGAGCAATACCTCTTTGATGCCATTTGGAAAGAAAAAGTCACTTCCTTTTCACAGTAATATTAGCATTATTGTTATTGTTCCATAATAAAGCTTTATGTGGATGTGGCAGATTTTCCAGGCGAACAGAGCTTGCTGGTGGAATTGAAACAGTTTAATAGACAAACTGCATGGTGAAAAATCACAAGAGAGCAAAAACTTTAATTCACCAACTTTGCTAAAAATGTGAGAAGGTATTAAAAAACACATAAAGACGAAGAGTTTATTGGTCATTTTTACCAATTTATCTTAAACACATGGTTGATATCATGAAAGTCTAATACAGTACTTCAGGTTCTCCTTCTGTTTTCCTATTTGCAAGAATTGACTGTTTTATTTTTTGTGATCTACTGTTCCGGATGAAATTAAAGAGAATTTTATTTATCTTCTTACAATTATTAATGATATTGTATATATTATATATATATATATAATTATATTTTAACAGGTATATTTGCGATTGTGTTGTCATTACAAGACATTTACGAACATTAAGAGATAATCCAGAGGTTATAGAGAATTGTTTAATCATGGATAAAGGATATGATACTTAAGATTTATCCTTCAAAACAGATAATTGTGTCATCTGCTAACTGTGAGATTTTAATTTCTTTATCAAAAACTATGATGCCTTTAAAAATAGAATGATTCTGAATATCACGAGAAAGCATCTCCACCACTGATAGAAAAACTGTGTGACTGAGCTGTTTATGTAATTATAGAATAGGCTATGTTAATAAATGTGTCACTGAAACCAAATGTTTTAAGAAACTGCAATAAAAAACTGTGTTTGATTGTGTCAAATGCCTTTTTAAAAAATCTAAAATAAACAAATAAATAAATAAAATAATAATAATAATGAAGTCAACATCAAATAAGTGTGCATAGTCCAATAGATCTAGAACGAGCCTAATGTTATTGCTGATGTGACGTCCTTTCTTAAAGCCTGTCTGAGCTTCACCAATTACAGAATTAAGTAATTTTTAAAGTCTATTGGCAAAAATAAAAGCTAGAATTTTATAGTCAACATTTAAAAGTGTGATTGGATGCCAATTTTTAATAACTGAGAGAGACTTGTCTGACCTGGGGTTTTAAACAAATGACTCCCTACTTCATTGATGCAATCATCTCTTTATCATTGATACACTCATTTAACATTATAAATAGGGGCATTTTAATCACATTCTAAAAGTTCTGATAGAATTCTGAAGATAGACCATCATTACCAGGTGATTTAAGCTTTTTAAGTAATAAGACAGCTTCAGTTATTTCTGAAAGTGATATGTCTACCTCACAGTCTGATCTCCTTCTCAGAGATGGCCTGAGATGGCCTCAGAGAGTCTTTTCATCAGTTGTGATGGTGTGTAAATGCATAGAAAATTTCAGTTTGTTCAGTAAATTGGTTTCCTTCAAATTCTTAGAGCATTTTAATTCTTTAGATCGTTTTATAGCTTCGTTTTTGACCTGATACTTAAAAAATTTCCATTTAAATGTATAATTTTTTGTCTCATTGACAAATAGTTCATGAGCTATTTTCCATATGGTAATATTGAAAGTTTCATCAACAAGAAGCTGATTGTTAAATTTCCCCTTCTATCCTTAGAGTTCTGAGAAGATTTAAACTTTAAAATAATGACTTTATGATCAGATAAAGAGGCATATATGTGAGATACATCTGTGACAAACTGTAAAGCTGTAGAAGAAATAAAAAATAAATCGATTCTAGATCTCAGAGATTGTCCTTTATTTTGCCAAGTATAGTCTTTAATGTCTGGATTAAAGAAATGCCACGTGTCAGTCAATGGGCGGTCAGAGCAAACAAACGGAATAATGTTATGAGACTGTGACCCTGGGGACTGTGGAAAACCATCTATAGATTCATCCGGACATAGTCACCACATAATTCAATATAAGAACACTAATATTTTGATTGTAAAGTTTTGATTTTACTAGTAACACCGGGCAAGGTGTCAGACAGTGTGACATCATTCTCAATGAATTCCACTGTCTGAATTTAGAAAGGAGTGACACTTACACCTAGACTTAAAATAGTCTAGGCGTAGACTATTGTACACAGGAAAAACTTTATTATATTCCAAAAATAATGCTTAACCGTACGACTGTATGAACATATTTACAATTTTAAAGTTGCCCTGCTGCCATTACTACCAGGGGAGAGAACTGTGTACAAGGTGTATGAGGTAAACTTGAGACTTGCGATGAGCGTCAGCAAACTTTCGTAAGTAATGTATAACAATACACCCAATTGATCCATAGTTAATAGTGGAAAGTACAGATAAGGAAGGAAATGATATTTACAAAGTTATACAAAAGATTTAAACTGCAAATTCAACAATGGGCGCCATGAGCGGACCTTAAAGGAAAAAACTAAATAAAAACGAAACGCCTTCTAACTTTTATGTGGCAGTCAATCAAGTCTAATAAACAAAACAAAAACAAAATTTGGTTTTTCTAAACAAATTCTCATTCTGCGTGTTAGTCATGTACTGTAGACCCACGTGCATACTAACCCTACTCGACACTGTGAATTGGAGCTACGTCCTACAACTCATACTGGGCGAAGAGGTAGTAAACAACACGTAGCGCAGTCAAATAAAAACAACACGCAAAGACAACAGAGCGTAGGTACAAACTAAAACCAGCTAACTGCCACAACTTTCGAAAACCGGAAGTATAATGAGTCGCCGTAACAATGTGAATGAAAGAAGAATATTGTGTGAATTTATTTTTTATTTAAAAGGTATACTCTGATTTATTGTAGATGCATGACAACTGAATTGAAATAAATTCTGTTTGCCTTTGAAGTTTATGACAATTGAAAAATCCAATATCTCCAATAGAATATAGATTGTAATTAAATTAGGTTCATTAAATTATATTAAATTTGTAATTAGATTTGATTCAAATAGATTGATTAAAATATATATTTAAATTTAATTAGATTGATTTAATAAATAATATTTATTTTAATTAGATTATATTTAATTAAAATAAAATTAGATTATTTATTAGATTTAATTAAATCAAATTATATTTATTTAGTATTTACATAAGATTTCCTTTTAATTAGAATAGTAACATTTAAATTTACATAATATTTCATTTGATTAATTAGATTAGATTTGGGGCATTGGTGGCTCAGTGAGAGTTTTTTCCCCTATAAGGCCTGGGTTCGATTCCCAGACAAAGTTCCACAAAGCCCAAATGGGAGGGTTGCATCAGGAAAGGCTTCTGGCGTAAAATCTTTGCCAATTTGCGCAGATTAGTTGGTCCGTTGTGGCGGCACCGTAATGGGAGCAGCTGAAAGAGTAACAACAACAATTAGATTAGATTTTATTTATTAGCTTTAATGTGATTAATTACATTAGATTTATTTTGTAATTAGATACAATTTTATTTGATTAATTAGATTTGTGCTTAAATTTTATCAGATTAATTAGAGTAGATATAAATACAATTAGATTAGATTTAATTTAATTAATTAGATTAAATTAAATCTTTATTCAATAATATTTCATTTGGGGTGGCACGATGGCTTAGTGGTTAGCACTGTCGCCTTGCACCTCCAAGGTCCGGGTTCAATTCCTGGCCAGGTTTAATACCCCCTCGAAGTGCATGGAGTTTCTATGTTCTCCCTGTGCTTGGTGGGTTTCCTCCAGGTACTTTGGTTTCCTTCAACAGTACAAAGCCATGTAGATTAGGTTAGTTGGCATTCCCAAACTGCCTGTCGTGTATTGTAGAAGGACGTATTGAAGTTGTAAAATTTCCTGCTTGTGTGTGTGTGTGATACAGGCTGTCAGCTGGGCCTTCATCATTACATTCACTCCTTGGTCATGAGAATGTTCTTTTTTATGTATCCATGCATTAAATATTTCTGTTACACGAAAATAAAGAACTGGGAGAGGTCATGTGTCATCTATCTACACTGCCTGGATGGAAAAAAAGTCAACATTTCATCAGAGGATCAATTTATTGGGCTGCATCAGACAAAGAAAACAACTATGGATAGAAAAGAAAAAGATAAGCCAAGAAAGTTGCTGAAACTGGGTTAAGAACCCTTTAATCACACCTGAAGGAACCTAGTGCTGAACCATCAACTTTATGAAAGAAATGTGGTCATAAAAAGTCATGAATGCAGATGACTTGGTGAAGGTTCATAGTAAAAAATCAACAGTAAAAATCAAAGCAATGTTTAATAGTGAAAGTAAAAGTATTTTGACACACACACACACACACACACACACACACACACACACACACACACACACACACACACACACACACAAACACACACACACACACACACACACACACACACAGTGTGATGATAACTCACAATAGCTGTGTGTATCCATAAGAAAACCACTTGTATATGAGACACATCAGAAAAAAAGGCTTCAGTTTGCCTGGACTTTGAAGTGATGAAAAAAGGTCATGTGACCTGATGAGTCCAGATTGAGTCTATTCCAGAGTGATGGGTGTGTCAGGGTAAGAAGGGAAGCGCATGAAGCGATGCACCTATCATGCATAGTGTCCACTGTACAAGCCTCTGGAGACAGTGTTATGATCTGGGGTTGCTTCAGTCGCTCAGGTCTAGACTCAGCAACGTTATGTGGCAATAAAGTGAAGTCAGCTGACCACCTGAATGTAATGAATCACCAGCACATCACATCTATGGAGGTTATCTTCTTCCCTAATGGCACGGGGCGTATTCTAGGACTGTGTGAGAGAGTATGAAAAAGTGGCTCTGGGAGTATGATATGGAAGCAAATTAGCATCATAATTACTTGAATTATATAGGCCTTTGAAAAATACATTTTGAAAGTTAATGACTGTTGAATTGTTAATTTTGAAATTTAAATACTACTGAATTTATTAAACTGAAATATTTGACTTTAAAAAGCAACATCTTTGAATTTAAGTGCTCTGAATGTCACACGAAATTTTCAACAATCCATTGAAAATCAGTCCAAGCTGTGAAATTCAGATAGAAAATTCAAGCTGGGAAATTCAAGTACAAATTCAATACATTAAAAGCAATCGAGCCAGAACGGAATCCGTTCGTCAGTCACGTGACCTAGGGAAGCGGATGGTTTCGATACCGGCTCCCAGTGAGTCTAACCACATGACGGAGGGCATCGGCTCGGTAAGTGCATCTGCAGTGTGTTACACTAATTAAATATTATCAGATATTTTAGTCATTTTACTGTCATAAAGGAATTTAGTCAAGTTTAGTTAAAGTTGGGCACAGTTGGACACAGACTGATGTTTGTTACACACGCACGCGCGCGCACGAGAGAGAGAGAGAGAGAGATAGAGATACACAGTGGTGGCCAAAAGTATTAAGACAGCACGTGCAATGTATTGTTCTCTCTGTGCACAGAACAGGTGACGTCACCAGTTAGTTCAGGTCCGGCTGAAGAGTTGTGTTAATTAAAATCAGCTGCGTTAGTTAATTGATGGAGCAGATAAATGGCAGGACTTATACTTTCTGAAGTCGGGGTGTCCACCTAAAACTCTCAAGTGAATTGTGAACTTCTGTGGAAAATTTGTGTACATGATGTTCATGTTCATACACATCCTGCAAAATCTTTCCTACCTTTTAATTCCTGGTAAAGTAATGACAATAGCAGGTGAGAAAGGTCATAAATGTAGTCTGGCAAAAATGGAGAATCTGCTACTACAAATAAATCTGGCTATTGCAAGTATTTATGGAACAGGTAAATTATATTCCGTACCACCAAAAGTTGGTAAATTGATAGCATTTGTGATGATTTTTTTTTTTTTTTAAATCTGTAATTGTGGAGGAAATGACACTTGAGAGTTTGTCAGTGTGCTCTGACTGTGTACAGCTGCAGGAAAACTAGCTGTGATCTTACAGTAATTGTTAGGTTAAATGTTTACATTAACTTAAAACCGTCATAAAATTTGGGTTGGGGCTAATAAATAATGGGAAAAAATTGCTGACAAGTACTGTAGTTGCATGGCCAGGTGTAGCATGACTCAGCAAGTAAATAAAAGTAGAGCATGCTTTTCAATAAAGAAAGAACAAAGACTGATAGCAGGAAGACTCAAGTCTGGCAAAGCATCTAGAGAGAGGAAACTCAGCATTGGTCATGTCCATGAGATTCAGACTTCAGGCAGTTATTGACCGCAAAGAATTTTTATTCGAGTATTAAAGGCAATCCTTAAGTTTAATTGTTTTCCCCATTATTTATGAACCCCCAAAATAAGTGTGTGTATGTGAACATGTCTGTAATTCCTGAATGGTTAATGCCACACTTTTCTTGCAATTTCACTGGCATATTGAGTGTTTCATTTCAAATGAAATGTGGTGATGTACAGAGGCGAAACGCCAAAAACATTACAAAATTTATACTGGGTGTATGTTCGATTGTTATCGCATGTGTGATGTTCAATTAACTTATTCTGCATTATTTTCCCCCTACTTTTAAGGCTCTCAACAATCTCCTAATTGGGAGGACAGTAGAAAACCTCTTTCTGACCACTCCAGTGCTGTGTCCCAAGTATCCCCCTCATCAATGGACAATTTTACAACATTAAGAGGCTGTACATCCAAGGGCTGCATCCCAGTGCTTTGGGTGTGACATTTACATTGCTGCATTTCAATCTTATGAATCTTTTGAACAATGAGTAATATTTATGACTGTTTGATCCTGTTCATACTTAAAATGGTATTTACAATTACTGTAAAATACTGTAGCTGCTGTTTTGTGATCATAATATTCCTGATTAATGCTATTAACTATTGCAAGCCAATGCTCCCATTTATAAATTTTGTACTAAATGAGCACAGTGAAATGGTTGCATCTGTGATACAAGTTTGTTTTAACTAGTATGTGAATGGATGTGTGTCTACAATACAGAGTTGAAAAAGGTTTTGTGGTCAGAAAATGTTTAATGTTCTAGCACCTCTGCTCAGTGCTTGAATGAATTATTGATCCCAAATACTGTATAAATATGCAATATTTTAACCATAACTAACCACTGTAGGTCTACATTCTTCTCATATATAATCTGTATATTTACTATACTTACTTTCAATCTCATTTCAAGAGGATTTTTATTATTTATTTTTTTTACAAATGCAGACAGTGTGGGCTTATATATTACAAAGTAGCACATTACAAATAAATATATACAATTAATTATAGTAATGGAGTAATGCATTACTATTCCTAAATTCAGTATTTACATTACAGTTAATAAACAAGGAACTTGCTTTCCATAGCTTCAGTTATCTGCTGACCACTGGGTGAATTGATTTCTCACCACAATGGGCTGTAGGATGCAGCACTTCAGTGAGAATGACTTACTTGCTTTAGTTGATGAGAATACAGCTTCTCTCAAATGCGACACTGAGGTGACTAAATATTAAAAGTCAGATGGAGATCCTGAGCCATTTCCCTACAGTAAGATTATATACATAGAAATCAGCAGTAAGAGAAACCAAAGAGGAACAGTTTGTCTGAAACAATTAGACAAACGCCTCCTCATGAGATATAACAACTGCTTATCAAATAACCTAGACTAATTTGGTATAAATACATGCTCTGGTGACTAAGCAAAGTGATCGTGCTTTTTGGCTGTAAAATACTTTGCAAAAAGTTACGTTATTTTGCAAAAGGTTGGACACCATCTAGATGAGAATACAGCTTCTCTTCCATCTACTGCTGTTAATTTTTATGAGTAACAACCCAGAACTGCTCACTGGACATGTCTTTAATATGTTTAAGTAATATCAACTCACATTTACATAAAGTATAGCATATTACAAAAGAGAAAATCTACATAAATCACATAAAATCTTTGATGAACTGACGATTGATAGCCTGACATGCGCATCAAGTGAACAATCATCATCCTCATCTCCATTGTGAGGCCAGGTGATGTGCTGGAGAACAACCTGTACTGAAAGCAAAATAAAAAGATCAGGGACTAAATCAAGTTGTCCTGAGGCATTATATTCACACATGTTCAACATAATTACACCTAGCTTTATAATAATATATACACTGGTGGAAAAAAGTGAAAGTCACTGCTTTCATAACAACCTCAAACGTTTAAATAATGACTATACAGAAAAAATTATTTCATGTTACTAAATTGCCACACAACTATCAGTATTTAGTTTGAAGTCATTTTCTTCTAAACATGAAGATTTTGTGCAGAGATGGACACCCTGGCTTCAGAAAGTACAAGTCCTGCCACTTATCTGCACCACTAAAGCAGCTGATTTTAATTAACACAATTCTTCTGCCGGACCTGAACTAACTGGTGACGTCACCTGTTCTGTGCACAGAGAGAACAATACATGGCACGTGCTGTCTTAATATTTTTGGCCACCACTGTGTATCTCTCTCTCTCTCTCGTGCGTGTGTAACAAACATCAGTCTGTGTCTCGTGCTCACTAGCCCAACTTTAACTAAACTTGACAAAATTCCTTTATCACAGTAAAATGACTAAAATATCTGATAATATATAATTAGTGTAACACAATACAGGTGCACTTACCGAGCCGCTGCCCGCCATGTAGCGAGATTCACTAGGAGCCGGTATCGAAGACGGTAGCTTCCCTGGGGCACGTGACTGACGAACGGATTCCGTTCTGGCTCGATTGCTTTTCCTGTATTAAATTTTGTATTGAATTTGTACTTGAATTTCCAAGCTTGGATTTTCTATCTGAATTTCACAGCTTGAAATGGATTGTTGAAAATTTCGTGTGACATTCAGAGCACTTAAATTCAAAGATGTTGCTTTTTAAAGTAAAATATTTCAATTTAATAAATTCAGTAGTATTTAAATTTCAAAATTAACAATTCAACAGTGATTAAATTTCAAAATGTATTTTTCAAAGGCTGATATAATTCAAGTAATTATGATGCTAAGTTACTTCCATAGAACAGATAACTGGCAGGACTTATACTTTCTGAAGCCAGGGTGTCCACCTCTGTACAAAGTGCCTAAAACTCAAGTGAATTGTGAACTTCTGTGGAAAATTTGTGTACATGTTCCTACACATCCTGCCAAATCTTTCCTACATTTTAGTTTCTGGCAAAGTAATGACAATAGCAGGTGAGAAAGGTCATAAATGTAGTCTGACAAAAATGGAGAATCTGTACTAAAGTGCATAAAAAAGTGATAATTCTGTAATGAGTCACCTTAAAATAAATCTGGCTATTGCAAGTATTTATGGAACAGGTAAATTATATTCCGTACCACCAAAAGTCGGTAAATTGATAGCACTTGTGATAAAGAAAAAAATCTGTAATTGTGGAGGAAATGACACTTGAGAGTTTGTCAGTGTGCTCTGACTGTGGGCAGCTGCAGAAAAACTAGCTGTGATCTTACAGTAATTGTTAGGTTAAATGTTTACATTAACTTAAAACCGTCATAAAATTTGGGTTGGGGCTCATAAATAATGGGAAAAAATGTAGTTGCATGGCCAGGTGTAGCATGACTCAGCAAGTAAATAAAAGTAGAGCATGCTTTTCACTAAAGGAAGAACAAAGACTGAAAGCATGAAGACCCACAAGTTTGGCAAAGCATTTAGAGCAGGGATGTCAAACTCCGTTCCTGAAGGGCCGCAGACCCGCAGGGTTTTGTTCCAACTCTGCTCCAACATATATGCCATGCAGTTTTCAAATAAGCCTTAATGATTTGATTAGGTGGATCAGTTGTTTTTAATTATGGTTGAAGCTAAACTCTGCAGGTCCTTGAGGGTTGGAACAAAACCCTGCGGGTCTGCGGCCCTTGAGGAACGGAGTTAGACACCCCTGATCTAGAGAGAGGAAACTTGGCATTGGTCATGGTCATTGGGCATTCGTCCGCTTCCCTTGGTCACGTGACTGATGAACGTATTCCGTTCTGGTTCGATTGCTATTACTGTATTGAATTTGTACTTGAATTTCCAAGCTTGAATTTTGTATTGAATTTGTACTTGAATTTCACAGCTTGAATTTTCTATCTGAATTTCACAGCTTGAATTTTCTATCTGAATTTCATAGCTTGAAATGGATTGTTGAAAATTTCGTGTGACATTCAGAGCAAAAAAAATTAACAATTCAACAGGGATTAAATTTCAAAATTTATTTTTCAAAGGCTGATATAATTCAAGTAGTTATGATGCTAATTGCTTCCATAACATGAGGAATAATTTTCACACATGATTTGGATCCCACACTGTGTGTGTGTGTGTCTGTGTGTGTGTGATCTATATGTATATTTATAAAAGACTAATTCTGTTTTATCTGTTTGAGCAGTGGGCTGTGTTTGCACAGGAAGTCCTGTCACAGGCATGTCACAGGCTTTCCTTGCAGATATTAACAGCAGTCAGCGTCATCTATGGCGAAAACGGATATGTACATAGCTACTGCCTGGATCAGACTGCAGAACATCTATACAACACGAAGAAGTAAGAGCTGCTGAAACATTAGCGCAGCGTGAGGAGTGGCAGTGAGTTGACTGCACACACCATTCGCAGGCAATGTTACGGTAGCACTGCTGGGAGAGATTCATTTTCCTGTTATGAAAAGAGTCTCTGTGCCCTGTTCAAGTTTATTTGTCATATTCGTAACTCCCATAAGAAGTTCAGGTCTTACAGGAATGTAATTATTATAATTAATGATGTAAATAGATGATTATGTTAAATTATTGTGATTTCATATTATAATATAACTTCCTCGGAATTGGAAATCTGCCTAACAATAGTTGAGCAGTCCTGTGTAGACAATTGTGATTGGCTAAATATTTCCAGCTCCGCCCCCAGCCCATATATACACTGCGTGTGCAAGAGTGCAGCGGGAGATTGTGAGCTTATATTAAGCTGCATAAATTTAGCTAAATTATGAGGCGCCGTATAGGGCTTAAATCAAACTTCACTCATGCACACACATATGAAACACTTGCATACACATATATGAAACAGTCACACATCTATATATACTACTAACTGCTCACACAACTACATATGAAATGCGCGCGCACATACCTATGAGACGCGCGTACATATATACAAACTCTCCGCGCACATATATACAAACTCTCCGCGCACACACACATATGAGATGCACGCGCACACACACATATATGGCACGCACGCGCAGACATCTATGAGATGCAAGCACACACACACACATATGGCACGCACGCGCATACACCTATGAGATGCACGCACATACACAAAGTCTCCGTGCGCACACTCACACACACACTCACACCTATGAGACGCGCACAAACAAGGGAATTCCTATCAGTCATTACAATATTTATAATTTATAATTATTTTCGAGGACAACACCATATAAACAGGACACAATAATTTTATTTTAATTTAATTAAGAAATATTTAGTATTACATAGACTAGTAATCTGTATAAATAAATAAATAAATAAATCTCCGTACATCTTGTAAATTAATCGAATCATTTATTCACAAGTTATAAACGTTTCAAAACGTTATATATTTTAGTGTCAGTTTTTTTCAGTAAATATTCTATATTTACTGTCCGTAGCGTGAAATTTCCACAGCAGCAGGGACAGGTATCCAAGGTGCTTATGTTACTATGGTAACGCATGTAGGAAGTGACGTTGCAGGATGTTCCGAATGGCGGAATTTTGTAGAGTGAAATTCCCTTAACAGACATTCCCCCACATGGAGTAGGGTGTAGTAATTTCAATGTATATGGACTTGCCGGTTCATTCTCTCTGATTAGTAGTAGCATTTTAAATAGACTGTTACTGGACAGTTTAGAAGACAGCGAGTGGTTTATTTATTATCACCACAAAAGGATCCGACATATTAGCCACAGATTCCGTGCTTCAATTTTCTTTTTGCTAAACATCACCTGCGTTTTGTGCCGCTGCAATATTCAGACATTATGTGGACAGTTGTGAATATGCCTTGTGATTTGAGCAGTGATGATACTGTCCTACTCCGTCTTCTAAACTGTCCAACAGCAGGCTGTTCACAAACCGTTACTACCAATCATGGAGTATGAAGCGACAAGTCCGTCTACACTGAAATGCCTTCCGGTTACACTGAGAATTTCATGTGTGTGTGTGTGTGCGTGCATCTCATATGTGTGTGTGCACGGAGAGTTTGCGTGTGTATGTGCGTGGAGCGTTTGTATATATGTGCGTGCATCTCATATGTGTGTGTGCGCGGAGAGTTTGTATATATGTGCGCGCGCATTTCATATGTAGTTGTGTGAGCAGTTAGTAGTATATATAGATGTGTGACTGTTTCATATATGTGTATGCAAGTGTTTCATATGTGTGTGCATGAGTGAAGTTTGATTTAAGCCCTATACGGCGCCTCATACTAAATTGTTGGTGCAAAATTAAGAAAAGAGGCATCAGGAGGTGCTAAAGTATTGTAACACAATTGTAAACAATTGTATTTTTGTTAGTTTGGGATTGAAAAAAACATTGATTGAATCTCGGTGAATACGGATTTATAATCACATGCAGGATTGGCAAGGCTAGGTATATTTTGAGTTTTATGTTGTATTTAACCTTTAATAACTGTCATTTCATTGTATTGGATGTGAACACTGATAAAACACGTGCCATTCTTATGTTAGCATGTGTGCAATGGAGAATGCTAATTACTGTATTGTAATTTAACATTGCCGTCCATGTCTGATGATATTAATATGGAACATATAACAATATATGTTCAATTATCTGGAAGTGTTTGATTTAATGACTTATTTTAGTTAATTGTATATCATATAAATGTGTGATTATCAGGAGAATAGAAGATGGCGAGGAACCCTGTTTGAATTGGAGGCCTTTCAATTGGTTTGTGCAGAATGTCCTTCCATCCAGTATTCGTACAAATACGACTTATGGAATTATTTTTCTAGGAAATTTATTTACTTGGAATCTAAATAAACTTGTGAATTGGCACTGATTTGAGCTCAGCAACGTGAACTGAATGGACTGAACTGGTGATCCTTAATTCATCCAGTAATACACCTACACTGATAAAATACACACACACCTGTTATTGTTATTGATTTTTTATATGTAATTGGTCAGTTAATACAAGTATTATTTTGTATGCAAGCCTAAATTAACATTAAGTGAGTTATGTGAGTTACATATTATATAACAATAATATGTATTATTGCATACGTATTGCACATAATATTGTGTATTATATATTATTGGTCACATACTGATACATTAAAAATATACAGTACATGATTAAGATTGTATTGCGCAATCGATAAATCATTTAAGGTGTCCTAGTGCAGCCATTTAAAAAAAAATCAAGACTTTAGTGTTTGGAGCTTTCTTGGAGCTATACTTTAAAATCAGAAATGTGGTGTGTTGTGTAATTTTACATTCTCAGATATCCACTTAATTCAAGAATTCTAACAGCCTGTTGATAGAAACTGTCCTTCAGTCTCTTAGTGCATGCAGACAGGCTCCTGTACCACCTACCAGATGGCAACAGAGAAAAAAGTTTCTCTTTTTTTTGTGGTCCTGGATGATGCAATGCGCTTTCTGCAGGTATCGTCTATGGTATATATACTGGATGGATGGGAGAGTGGCCAGTGATGCCCTGTGCCGTGTCCACTACTTTTTGCCTTGCTTTCTGGCTTTGGATGGAACAGTTCCCAAACCAGACTTTGATACATCCCGTCAGGAGGCTCGCGATGGTGCACCTGTAGAAGTTTATGAGGGTGCTGGTCTTCCTGCTGAACCTCCTCAGTCTCCATAGGAAACAGAGCTGCTGAAAAACTTTCTTTACCACGGTGTCAGTTGTTTACTCTCTGTACCTCGTTGTCATTGCATTTGGCCTTAAAAGTGTTAAATTTCCAAAATGTCTCTTACCTTGTCCTCGACTTTCTGTTTGTAATACTGTAGTATAATAAGTATCGTAATACTTTATATAACTTGTTGGTTTCCCCAGAGTTCCATAGAACATTATAATGTATTTGATGTAGTAGACTCAGGAAATGCATTAAAAAGCATATCTCTTTTTCTGTGAATAAACCAAAGAGAACATTTAAACAAAAGTGTATGGAGGCAAGAGATACACTTCAGAAGTCTTAAAAAATTCCCGCTGGCTCATTATACAGCAACAGGCCGCAGGCAGTAAAACACTGTCCACACATCAACACCGAGAACACATTTTCTAAATATGTTCACCTTTGAATGAGTTTCCCAAACCTAGAATTCCTACAAACAGATTACGATAACGAACTGGACTCCATATGAACTTAAACACATTTCCTGTTATACTGAACTTCCAGCCTCCTAACACACAGTAGGACTGCAGATCCATCCCAGCTATCCGTTATCACCCAGATGAGTCTGGTTCCTCTCAAGGTTTCTTCCTATTGCCATCTCAGGGAGTTTTTCTCTCAGCATCGTTTCCCCCTGCTTGTTCATCAGGGACGATCTGATGTACTACATATATATTACTATTTATACATACAGTATTTCCTTACATTTACCTTTCAATTTCATTTCCATATATTTTTTATTCTGTAAAGCTGATTTGTGACAATGAGCACTGTTTAAGTGTTATATAAATTAAACTGAACTGAAATTTAACTTAATATTCCTGTTCTACCTCTGTTCTACCTCATTTTGCCCCGGTAAAACAAGGTGATCTGAGGACGAGGTGTTCTGAGATGTTCGGTCGTGTTGCTTTAGCAGTTGCCCCTTTTATGGCATTGGCTCATTCCAGAACACACTCTCTACCCCTGTTTGCCCCTTGGTCTACCCCTGTCCTGCATCTGTTATACCCTTGTTTTATCCCTGTTTTACCTATTCTGCTTTGATTCTGTCTCTGTTCTGTCAATGTTCTAGCCCTGTTCTACCACTGGTCTATCAGTTTTCCATCTGTTCTGCCCAAGTTCTACCCTACGCTACTCCTGATCTGCTTCTGTTCTACTCTGTTCTGCCTCTGGTTGACTCCAGGATTATAACTGGACTACCTGTTCTACCCATGTTCTGTGCCTGGCCTACTGCTGATCTGCTGCTGTTCTGCCTCTGTTTTACTCCAGGTCTACCTCTGGTCTACCACATTCAACCCCTGTTCTGCCCCTTGCCTACTGCTGTTCTGCCACTGTTCTGTCTCTGGTCTACCACTGGCCTGCTGCTGTCCTGCCTCTGTTGTTGTAATACAGTGCCCCATACAGGTCACCTGACACTGAGGTTGTCGTTTGTTCACACGCACAGCAGTAAGGTGTATAAACAGGTAACTCCAGGTGAAACACCACATTTTATTTTGTACTGTAAAAGGGTTCGTTCTGCTTCATCACCTTGTTTTAATGACTGAAAAATAAATACAATAAAATATTATTTCTATACAAAGGGTTTCTAATTCACATTGTCAGCATGAGCAGGTAATGATAGAGGTTAGTGATGTGAACTGAAGCTTACATGGAGAAAACAGGCACAGGATGGTGATCTCACACTTCACAACACAGACGAGGAATTCCACAATAAAGCAGAAAGATACAGAGACCAATTTATAAAACTAGAAATGCTGACACTAGTCTGTATGACAGAAACTAGTACAACTTGAGTTTTATATATATATATATATTTTATAACATATTCTCGTCTGCTGAGTTAAACCTGGGTCTGTGGGCTGCACACGATAGAAGGTGTATAAGCTTTAATGACTCTACAAGGCATGTACAAGGAGTCGAGGCAATTTACAAATCTCTGCTGCACAGGATTAGAAACAAAGGGGGAAAAAATAACAGTACAAAATCTTGCCGTTTGGCTTTATTACAGTATGGAAAACACACGGGTTTATCCATTTTACTTAAAATAATAAAAAAAAAAAAAACAACAACAATATCTTCAAACGGAGTGATCACACAGGGCTTAGGTAAGATTACGGTGGTGAAGGCTAAAGCACAGAGGTGGAGGAGAAGAGACACTTGGGGGAAGGAGGAACGAGTAAGAAAGACGAGGACGAGGTGATCTGAGACGTTTGGTCACGTTGCTTTAGCAGTTGCCCCTTTCATGGCATTGGCTCATTCCTGATTAATAAGCCTCGATGCATGCTGATCTCTACAAGTGTGTTTCATCAGGTGTGCTTTCTCCTTCTTCATCTCACCTTTTTTAGAGTTGTTCTTCCCTTTGATCTGTACTCATACTTTGCTTCACAATAACTTCTATGTGTGTGTTTGCATGTTTGTGTGTCCACATCTTGATCGTCTTTTTTTAACATGTATTTATTCCAGCACACATCCGCGCCAGATAAATGCACTCTGAGTGAATCCAAGTTACTGTGTGTCACTTGTGTCTGGTTTTGGTGTTCCTCTGGTTCTGTAAGTTTATCCCAGGAAACAGACGGGTCCGACTTCAAAACCAAACTTCTGATTGGTCTCCCCAAAGTCTGTGATCTTGATGTCCATGAGAGGAAGCTGCTCAACTTGAGGTGTATTTATCTCCAGAATTGTCTTACCGTAACCTTTACGATACTGTAAATAAGACAACAAGCGGAATTATTTTATTTGGAATTAATTTCCTGGTGATTTCTTTTATATTTTGGAAAGAAAAGTAAACACTTACAGAACACCCATCAGTGAGTGCCTTAATGTAGGGACTGGTCTTATAGGTCAGTTCTTCATCATTAGCAGCCTGGAAGCGCAGTGCCCTCTGATATCTGTCGGAGGCAGTGTTATCGGCCCAGGCTACTGAGTGGTGGCAGTGATAGGTGAAGTTCTGATGAGCCTGGATGCTGAGCAGCCGCAGGAATCCCAGCTGCACTACGCCCACCGGCTCACCATCCGCATCCACATAGGACAGCTGGAAAAAAAGCATTAAGGTCAGAGAAATAAGAAAAGCATCTCTTCTGCATAGCGTGCAGTTCAGGATTATTATAAACCCTGTAAATGAGCATAAACATATAGAATACATAATAAGTCGATTCCACCCAAAATGAATGTTTTAGTGATGTCAACCCTGTAGAAGTTTGCAATAGTAATTAATTAGCCAGTCAATTAACCTGGGAATGCAATCAGGTTCATAAAACTATAATTAGGTTCATAAATATATATTTATTTATTTGGTTTCCATACACGACCACAATGAATTTAAAAAGAAGCACTTAAGATATGAGCATACAACCATATGGAATTAACCATTCAGGAATTACAACCATACACTCACATTTTGGTGGCCAATAAACTATATAAGGAAATAAACTAATATGATTACAAACATGGGCGGCACATTGGTGTAGTGGTTAGCACTGTCGCCTTGCACCTCCAGGGTCTGCGTTCGATTCCCGTCTCTGTGTGCATGTTTTCCCCATACTTGGTGGGTTTCCTCCGGGTACTCCGGTTTCCTCCCACACCCCAAAGACATGAAGATTAGGCTAATTGGTGTTCACTTATTGCCCATAGTGCATAAGGACTGCCTTTAAAACTTGAATGAAAATTATTTGCAGTCAAGGACTGATTAAAACCTGTGGACATGACCAAATACAAATGCATTTAATACGCATTTCACTGCATATCATACCATACATATCATACCAGCCTTCAGCCGCTGCTTGCTTGAATCTTACTGCTTTCAGTCTTGTCTTCAGTAAGTGAAAAGCATGCCCTGTTGGGTTGAGATCATGTGAACGACTTGGCCAGTGAAGAATATCCCATTTCCTTTCCTAGACAAACTCTTGTGTAGCTTTCACTGTACTGTATGTATTGGGTCATTATCACTGAAATGTCATCCTATCAGTTTTTCAGCATTTGGCTGAATCTGAGTAGAGAGTAAAGTATCACATACACTTCAGACTTTATCCAGCTAATTTTTATCAGCAGCCAGGTCATCAATAAACTCCAATGACCCTGATTACCCTGGCAGCCATACACACATACCATAAAACTGCCTCTACCATGTTTGACAGATAATGTTTTAAGATCATGAACTGTTGATTTATTTTTGCATACTTTTCTCTTCCCATCATTTTGGTACAAGTTGCTTTTGGTTTAATCAGTCCAAAGAATCTGGCAAAGTTTTACTGGCAGTATCTAATCTGTTCTTTCTGTTCTTGAGCATTACCAGTAGTTTGAACCTTGTTTGCGTTGGTGGTTACTTCATAAAGCTGTCTCTTGATGGTAGACTTTGACATTGACACACCTGCCTTCTCAAGAGTGATCTTGAATGAGTCAAGAGATGTTGCGAAAGATGTTTGAGCTCACCAGTTAATTCCTTCTTTTTATGAATGTTCCAGCTGTTGTATTGATCACACCCAGCATTCTTGCTCTCTCAGTTTATTTGGTTCAGTTTGTTTTTGTCAAGGCTTTTTATCTGCTGTTTAGTTGTGAACAGGCCATAAAAAATTATCTGTTTGTGTGTATATAAAAATGGCTGTAATTCCTGAATGGTTAATGCCACCCTTGAATCTTGAGTCTTTCATTTCCTGTTCAATATGTTGGTACAGAGCCTCTAGTATTGATTGCAATTTTATGTGATACATTAACTGAAGCCGTGGAAATTGACCTTTTATACCACTGAGCCAAACATGAATTTAATTATGTTATGCTATATGCTAAGGCTTAAAAGGGAAGCGCAGAGAACCCGAGAACCCTTTCCCCCTTGCAATGCTTTGCCAGTAGATGAATGTAGGGTGGATCATAAGCTATGTGAAGTTTCTGAGGAAATATGTGGGATGCAGTCATTCCAGTCATAGGGGGCAGTATAGGTTTTCCTCAGAAGCCCATTCAAAGTGAAATTGGTGTACTGCTTTGTTGTCCTATGTTCAGTAACTGGTCTTGAAACAATCTTTATTATATGTTATGTATAAAACCATTTGCTTGGATTAACTGGTTGGAAAATGATACATTTTGAGTCTTTTGTTGTTTTCTCATGTTAAGGCATCACCGCAGAGGACTATACGAGCCACATTCAAAGTGGCACAGGTTTTACACCCGATGCCTTTCCTGGCATAACACACTCACTCAGGGCACCGGCATTGAGGATGCTCTGCATTCAGTGGTTGGGTATCAAACCAGGAAATTTTTGTGATGATCTGACATCAAGACAGATTGACACATGTCCACCTGGGGATTAGATGAAGAAATGCTTACCTTGCTTCCTTTATCAAACTGGCTGTACCACGACGCAGGCTTCTGCTTTGGCCAAGACTTGATCTTCACCTGAAAGATTTAAGAGAGACCATAAGATCCATAACTTCTCACACGAATGCAGATATTTGATAAACCTGTACCATAAACAAAAACAACCAAAACAAACAAACAAAAAAAAACACAACAAACAAAAAATTATATATACATATATATATATATACATATATATATATATATATATATATATATATATATATATATATAGATAAGGTTTTTCCATATATATCTTTATATACTTACATTCTGCACATCCTTGGCAGGATACAGACATGTCTCTCCACCTGCTGTGAAATTGCAGTAAACCTTAAAAGAGTCACGACCACAGCCCTGGTTTGGATCAATCCAGTATTCACCTGTACAGAGAGAGGCAACACTTTAGTCTGATTCAGGGTTCCAATCATGCCTGTATTATTAGTATTACTGGTAACTTGAGAAAACAGAAATCACTGTTTCTTATTTAGCTGCACCAGTGATAATGAGATAAGCATACCGTCTTTGTATTCTGACTGACTCAGCTGGAGATCCAGGCACGTGCGGGCCGGACTTTCCTTTGTTCCAAGCGGGAAGCGCATGCTCTCGATCTCCACATGCAGGGCATTCAGAGAACCCATAATCTCTTCCATATTTTCATTGCCAGTCAGAAATTCTGTGCCTGTGGCATCAGCTGGGGCAACCTCATCATCTTGAGGGAGCATCTGACTGGCATCAATTGAGCGCTTGGACTTTTTGGGGATTGTGTAGGGCAGGGGTTGGATGACATCACCAGGAGGTCCCTAGAGGAAGAAATGGAATCAGAATACATTATTAAGAGGTGTAGCCCTTATTCCATTTGTTTTTTTGACAGGGTGTTTTGACATTTTTCTTTCAGTACATTCTTCCATCATTGTTTGTTCTAATGGATAAATTGTAGTCAGGTATATTTATATTTTTCTATATCAAACTCAATGATTGGTGAACTTACAGGGGGTCCAGGAGGCCCTTGTACACCTTTCTCTCCTTTGGGACCACCTCCACCCTGAAACATAGCAAACACATTCTCACAACTTTGAAGATGTTACTAACATAATATTTGTTACTTGTTGCTGTTACATTGACAAATCTGTGGTAAAGATTCACAGCTACTTACCGTAGCACCCTTAGCTCCCTTAACTCCCCTTGGGCCCTGTAAAAAGGTTGTCAAATTTAACCTTGCGCTTATTTTATATATATTGTACTATATAAAGAATGTTTTGCCAAATAAATACTTACAGGCAAACCAGGATGACCAGAAGGACCCAGAGGCCCGGTTCCACCAGACACACCCTGGAACGCAGCACAGCATATGATATGCAACATGTGCTTATTGTATAAAACTGTCCGGTCAGGTGTGTGTACTTAAACTGAAGTAGTCATATTACACTTTGGTGTACTATGGTATATGGGGACCAAATATTATAATCATAATCATTTCAGGCAACGCATTCAGAATCTGAGGTTGGTGAGGCTGTATAAATGTCACTCACAGTTTCTCCCTTGGGTCCTGATGATCCCTGAGGTCCAGGTAATCCTCTGTCTCCCTTTTCTCCCTGCTCACCTGAAGGTCCAATCAGCCCAAGCATACCTGAGTGTCCTTTTTCACCCTTAGCACCAAAGTCACCACGCAGACCTGGCAAACCTGCGGGACCCTATGAAGGGTGAAGAGACATGGCATTTATTTAACTTTACTGGCTAATGGGTGTTAAATCAGTATGCATATGTGTTTTGTACATCCTAAATTAGAGAAAAGCTTACTATTGGTCCATCAGGTCCTTTCTCACCAGTGTGACCAGGAGCACCTTGTTCTCCCTGAGAGGAATCAATAAACATGGTGAATTAGATCCGTTTCAGTAATTATTTACAATGGATTGAAGCAAATCTTAAGTCTTATATCAAATTTCTCATATTACACAGTTATAAAAAAAGAAACTGCAAGAAAAATACAAAGAAACAAAGAAAAAAATGTTGCCTAGTAAAGTACACCACATGAGAGCATACCACTGAACCAGGCAGTCCTCTCAGACCCTCTGTTCCTGGTTTTCCAGGAGCACCCTGTGGCCCAACAGCGCCAGTCTTCCCAGGTGCCCCGACAGCTCCTGAATTCCCCTTGGAGTTAAAAAGTTGAAAAAAAGAGATATAGATTTCATTCATACTAATATTTGTATAGACTCATATACTCAAAATATTTATATTTGGGACCGGACTCTCTTCAGTTCCCATAAGTGAAGTATAATGACCGATTCCTCCAAAAGTGCTATGGTATTAAAGTTTTCTATAAAATAATTGAATGATATATTCTTTACCTTGCTTCCCTTCTCTCCAGCTCGGCCTTCAGGTCCTCTTGTGCCTGCTGGTCCCTTAAAAATGATTGGATATATTTTAGAAAAGTTTACACGTAAACATTGAACACTTGGTCAGTTACTAAAATTGCATGAAAGCGTGAACGGACATCAGTTTAGCATCACGGTATTGTGCAAAAATGCTACCAGGCCAGATCAGGAAGTGTATCATACAACCAACAGGAGGTTTCGTAATAGAAATTGAGCAAAATAGGCATAAGCAATAAATATTACACTCACTGACATTCACCCCTTTGCAAGGATGTAACTATTTAATATTAACTTATTTTTAAAAACTATATACTGTGAGTATAGACATACTCTTTTTCCTGGAGGCCCGGGGGGTCCGTTTTCACCGGCAGGTCCTGGTGAACCCTGAAACAAGAAGGAAATAAAAAACATGCAGAGTATCATGCGAATATCAGAAAAGTCATTAATTTCATTTTCAGTCACATGACCATTCAGCGTATTATTTGTTCATGAACAATAATTGAGAGAAAATGTAAAGTGCATTAATTGCATTTTTTTGTCAAATCTTGATGCAGTTTAATATTACAAATAAACCATAAATACAGTTCTTTCCACAGACTTCTTTATGAAAGGAAACATGTGCGTATCTCAGGTCAGCTGTAGATCATGTAGATCAAGAGATTAAAATAAGCAGTCTTAAACCAGAAACAAAGTATGGCTTCTTCAGCACTGCAGAGCTGGTCTCTATTTCTAATGTATAAAAGTCGCTACATCTGAACATTTTCAACACATGAACTTTGTGTACTTTGGGTACACTTACATTACTTATAAGGTATGACAAAAAAAAATCCGACTTACTGCCTCTCCTTGCTCACCATCCTCTCCTCTGTCTCCCTTTGCTCCATCTTGGCCCTTAATACAAAAAAATAAGGATAAGAAACTATTAAGGGCAACTATTATGCAAAATTAATGTTTTAGTCATGCTTTAGGTGTTCAGATGGGTCTTCAACTGCCATTTACAAATATATATATATATATATATATATATATATATATATATATATATATATATATATAGTTTAAACAAGCTAAGCCAGTTTTTTCTTCCCTAATATGAGGTCATATAAGAAGAGCCCTTCCCCTAGCTCGATGCTCAGGTCCGCCGCTCTCTATATGGGCGTGACTTAGCAGTAACTAAGTTACATAGACACTGAAACAGTGTATTTGCAGGAGGAGTGAATCTGAATCAGAGACAATCTAAGGTATGAAAAGTGCTTTATTTAAGGGGTATTTCGGCTGGAGTATTAAAGCAAACACACACACATTAACAGTCGGATCCATTAACAAATCCGAGCCCTTCTGAATCACTCACTAAACGGATCCGGGTCTCTTGAGTCCTTTGGGTCACTACAGTCTGTAAGGATTCTGACAGCTTTTTTCTATGGTCACTCCACTAGAGGGAGCTCACCGAATCCCTAGGATCCACCGAATCCCGGCTGTCTCACTCCGCGCCAAGAGTCTGACAGACCCGGCTGAATCCCCCGGTTTAGATAAATTAGCAAGGACACATAGTATTTTGAGTCTTTTTGTTTCTGACCATAAAATGTAAATTACAGAGAATAAAAAAATTATGCCAAATATTTATTTTAATGACATATGCACATAGAAATAAGTTTAGACAACAAATATAACGAATGAATAAATAATTATAAATATATCAGTAGTATCTGATTTTTTTTATTTTTATGGGTTAAAAACGGATAAACTATCTGGGGTAGTTAGTTTTTAAAGTTTTACATAGTTAAAAAAAAGTCTGCGTGGTAAAGCTGGAATATGAGCTTGAGTTTTCATGCACGTAGTACAGTCAATGTATACATTGAGCTAAAGCATTGCATTATTAGCATTGTTTTGGTGAAGTTGTGTTGGAAACCGGCCTAATGTGATACAAATGCCAGAGCCGTTTTTTCATCCCAGTTTGTCATAATTCACATCTACTGTACATCACACCAACATGTAACAAATATGTTTGGTGTTGCTAAAATCAGATTATAGAGCACTAGGTCCAATCACACAATGTTGTAAAAGTGAAACAGCTGCTGTTTGTTACAGTATATCATTGTGATACAATTCTGTCTGCTTTTGCCATGGTCCCTCCACTAGGGGTACTGAATGAATCCTCAGAATCCACCAAATCCTTGAACTCATGAACACACTCATGAGTCTCCCAGATCCAGCTGTTTCACTACAAGCTGCGAAGCCGGTGGATCTGCCGAGTCCCGCAACTTAGATGAATCAGACGAATCAGAACCTGCTATTTTGAGTCTCTCATATTTCTGACTATACAGGTAAGTTTTCTAAACAACTCAGTCAGCTACATGTTCCTACAGTTACTAACTAACAACTACTTAGAACAACTGAATGGTGTAATTATCAGTTTGTATTTATGTTTGTTGTTGTTAGCAACAAAATATCTTAGGACTCAACTGATCCGAGTAAATGAAGAGAAGGATTCGTGATTCATATAAAGGATCGGGTTATTTCACACGGATGAATCCAGATACGCTCATCTCCAACAAACACTCTGGGGGAGCTCTGAGACCTGTGTTTACTCGTTAAAATAATAAGACCTTTATATGTTGCTGAAACAAATACAGAACCAGCCCAGATGGAACTGTAATATGTACTCACTCGAGGTCCAACTTCTCCAGGAGGACCAGGATCGCCAGGGAAACCAACAGGACCCTTTAACAGAAGCAAGCAAGTTACTATTAATCAAGATGGAGTCGGCTTTCCTGTCAGGTCGATTCATACTTGGATACTTACAGGGTTTCCTTTAGGTCCATCATCTCCAGTGGGTCCCTTTCCACCTGGAGGTCCAGGAGTACCTGGCTGCCCAGCCTCACCCTTCTCACCACGCTCTCCCCTTGGGCCCTGCCATAGCCAACCAAATTTTATATTATTACAAAATCTACCAGCTTTTAAATTTTTGAGCAAGAACATTAATTTTTATTTTTTCACCTTCTTTCCTGGCTCTCCACCAACTCCAGCTGGTCCAGATTCACCAGGTTCACCCTGTCAACACATTATATCACATCACCCATCAGCATGGCTTAAGGCATGCTGTATGTGATACTACTGTATAGAAAAACAAGGTATGTTGCATATTTACCTTTTCTCCACGTGGACCTGGGTTGCCCAAACCACCAGTGGGACCTTGAGGACCCTGATAAGTAAAAAGAAAAAACAATTCTTGTTATACTGTTATAGACTAATGATACTCTGTAGTTTCTAATGTAATATAACACATTAAATTACTCACATCAGCACCATTAGGACCTGCTGGGCCTCGGGGTCCAGGAGGTCCAGGAGGACCCTAAGAGGTAGATCACAAAACCCAAATTGATCAACACTCAGAGAATGAGTCTGGGATGTGGAAACGTTCAAAGACGTGAATATGCTCATGTCTAATTTTTATCACAGCACACAGAAATTCTTAAAACTTACCAGTGGTCCAACATCTCCCGTTTCACCCTTCTCTCCTGCTGGTCCTGGCAAACCCTATATTTTAAAATTCATATAAATATATTAGAGATGCATTTCTATAAGTAAAAAAATCTATGAATGTTAGCGGGCTTGATATGTACAGTATGTTAATACCTGTAGCCCAATAGGACCTGGAGGACCAGGAAATCCTCTTGTTCCTTCATCTCCTTTGGCACCGAATGCACCTTGCTGACCCCTGGCACCCGTTTCACCATCAGCACCCTGACAAAAAAAAAAAAAAAAAAACATTCTGTAACAAACTCACAGAAGGGTAGGGTTTACTAATGAGTAATGATAATATTAATCATTAATATTAAATTAAATGTTAGATTATTAATGAGATAAATTGTATAGAGTTCTTCTTACCGCAGCACCAGGCTGTCCAACAGCACCCATGGTCCCAGGTGGACCAGGTGGACCCTGTCAATAAACATACATCTTATTAAAAAACTAACAAAACATATACACTTACTTACTCTTTCATTCATTCTCCATAGTGCTTAATTAGTGTACAGGGTAGCGAGTGGCCTGGACTTTATCCCAGGGAACATGGGGTATGAGGCAGTACACCCTGAACTGGGTGCCAATCCACACAAGCACAAGGAATTTGGGAACACCAATTAGCCTGCTCACCATGTCTTTGGTCTGTGTGAAGAAATCAGAGTACCCAGAGGAAACCCACCAAACATGGGGAAAGCCTGCAAACTCCCAGATGGGATGAGGCCACAGTGCTAACCTCTACACCACTGTGCCACCTTAGAATACACTATGTGCAAAATTGGAAAAATTATAGAAGCAAGCAGCAATTATATGAGATATACTAAATCTAAAATCTAAGGGCAAACTAGCAAGCAGGTTTCATTTAAATGTGTATGAAGCATTCTATGAATTTCCGCACTGTAGAATTAAAATAATTAAAAAATAATAATAATAAAGAAAAATTCTTCTACAATTCAAATAAACAATAAACACATTTGGTACAATTGTAGTAAGTATATCTACTTACATGTTCTCCCTTGGCTCCTTTTGCACCCTTATGCCCATGCTCTCCAACCTCGCCCTGTCAGAAGTTAAAATCACATATAATTTAAAGCAAAAACTGCCACTGAACTGAACCAGGGATTAATCTTCTGATTATGAGTAAATGGTAAATTGGTTCCTGACTTTGTCACCATCCTCTCCTGGAACACCGAGAGGTCCAGCAGGACCTGGAAGCCCAACTGGGCCTTGAACACCATCACGACCAGGTGGGCCAACTGGGCCTTTCTCTCCCTGGAACATAAAATTACATCACCATGTTATGTTTAGCCTATTAAAATGTTGATATTTTTAGTAAATCTTAGCTGGACACTCACAGCCACTCCTTTCTCTCCTGCAGCTCCAGGGGGTCCCTGAGGTCCAGGTCTTCCGGGGGGGCCGATGGGGCCAGCTGTGCCTTCAGAGCCTCTTTCACCTGGCGATCCCTACATAACAATTCAGTTTAAGAGACGCTGAAATAAATGTAATTCATGGAATTTTTTCTCTTTGGTGATTTAAATACTAACAGCTGGTCCAGGAGGTCCTGCTGGTCCTTCATTTCCTTTCAGTCCTCCACCACCCTATTAAGAGAATACATAACTCATGAAGACTACTACATATTCATATTCAGTCATGCAGTCACAAGTTTTTGAACTGATCGTAAAAGCAGCATTCTGCAATCATGATAAATAAAACAAATCTGAGACAGGGTTATATGATTCCTCTTAACACTTACTGGTGTTCCTGGCAGTCCTCTCTCTCCAGGAAAGCCTCTCAATCCAGGAGGTCCATCTTTTCCCGGTCCACCAGGAGGACCAGGATCTCCTTTGGTTCCTTCCTTACCAGAAGGACCAGGAAGGCCTTGCTCACCTGGTGGTCCAGGGGGTCCGGAGTGACCCCGTTCTCCCAATGGGCCTGTCTCTCCAGAAGGACCCTAGATACACAAAGAACAATTAGATATAAGAAACAGTAGTATGACTGAATGGTGGCAAATCATACCTACAATAGGAATGATGACAAATCATGATTCAACCAGGGAGAGCAGTGTCAGCAGAGTTTAAGTGTCAGCAGAGGCTATAATTTCTTATTATTAGTTACACTTACAGGTATATGTATGTTTAACCCAATACGATTACAGTTCTGTAACTGTAGAATTATATTAGAAGGGGCACAATATGAACACTGACTTTGTTCACAGTCAAACTTTAACAGTCTGTCTACATTTTCCAACATGATATAAAACACATTGGTATTAGGTAGGTCCTTAAAAACTGAAACTGATTAAAGGATGTAAAACCATTGACAGACAACCTTCTAGGACTCCCAATCTCAAGTCACCCTTTCACTGTTGATTACCCACTGTTCTTGCCAATCATACTTTTTTATCTGAGGGTCCTGCTCCCTTGCAGTGCCTGTATGGGCATATGGTTAAGGGCCTTGCCTGATAGCTGATCAGGCCCTAAGAGAAATAATGGAAGGATTATTGGCATGCAGTGTATTGGAGCTGGCAGTGGGCATGAATACAATAGCTGTTAGCATCAGCTACCACCCTCTCAACCTCTGAGTCTGAGAGCTGCAGTCATCATGCAGCAAGCAAAGGAGGTGCGTCATTATACCTATGCGAGGAAGGCAGTTTATCGGTTTGTTACAGACAAACCGCTCACTGCCCAAAATGTTCCACAGGCAGGGCAAAGACTTTGAGCCAGGATATGTTGGCAAACAACTGGCTAAATCTGTAGCAGTAGACTGTGAAGAGTGGTAGATATTGTGGACCGCAGTACTATGTTATCAGTGAATTGAGCTGATAAACTGGGTAATATGTTTAGGGAAACCAAAGCTGCAAATAATTTTAAGCTCTCTTAATGTATTTCCTTCCAAGCTAAAAAGATAATTGGCTTATTCATACCAATGAAGAAAGAAAAGCCTAACAAGTAGTAAGCACCCAATGTTTACTGGCCACTTTTATTTTATTTAGCATTTTGAACGATTTGTTCATGTAAGTTTCATGTGTGATTTCAGGTAAGCAAGTTATATGGATAACTGCCACTATCCACTCATAGCATTGTTTGCTGGAGCAAACATATCAGATAATCAGATAACCTGATAGTGTGACCTTGAAACCAGAATGCAAAGTTTAGAGTTATTTCCACCCTAAAACTGAGGCTCTCCAAATAGTGATATTCCTATAAAATATTTGGAGATTGTGTAGTAGTAACAGTAGAAGTGTAGTAGTAAATCTGTAACATATTTCAGAATTACTGGAAACCCAAGAAAAATACATTTAATACAGCTTTTTGGTATTTCTATAATGTCTAACAATGTTAAACACATTTGTTGGGCATCTTCCAGCACCCCTCCATCTACAATATTTCAGGCTTCTTTATATTTAGAGTGCAGATGTGGACATTCCCCTCAATTCCAACCACAAGTATTTAACATGGTTAAAATCTAGAGACATATATAGCAAGTGCAAAACACTGAATCAGTTTTTCTGTGTTGAGTTGGGTGTGTTCTTAACCTCCGACCAGGATTTAGCCTAAAATATTCTAGTCCTTAGCAGAAAGGTTTCACTGATTCACTACAATAATTTTTTTTTCTTTATAATACTGGATAACAAAGAGATTTTATTTACAACCATGTTAGTCTCTAAACCAATTTGTAGACATGAACTGCAATTTTAAGAAATGTCAAATATGTTTGGTTTGGGGAAACATTATATAAAAATTAAACATCAATGGTTTCTGGTATTTTACATGTTATACTATATTTACATTTCATATGGCACATTATGCAACAACCCTTGAATAATCTAAACATCTTGATTATCTCTTCTCAAGGAGGAATGAATTCTGATCCCAATCCAGAGATCAGGAGACTTGTGCTTAAGAATAACACAATTTTCATATTCAAAAGAATACTGAAAGTGACATAGTCAATAGCCATAGTCGGAAATACACAGACCAGCCATAACTTTAAAGCAACCTAGGTTTTGGGTTCCCCTTGTGTCTCCGGGGTAGATCTGCCCCCTTTGGGCATGGCTTCACAGGGTCTTTGAAGAGTACTGTGGTCTCTGTCAGCAGGACATTGGCAGTGGATCCTTTGGGTGTTGTGGCGTGGGGTCCCATCGATCAGACTTCTTTGTCCTTTAAGAAGATTAATCGTATATACAGTACATAAAGGCTAAATAAACCTTACCTGCGGTCCAACAACTCCAGGAGGCCCAGGAGGCCCTGGCTTGCCTTGGAACCCCTATGAAAAAAAGGACATTTACTTAGAAAACTAAACACGGATTCTTGAGGAGCTTGTAACAAGAAAAATATGCATAGGTTATTGCCAGAGAATAGAGCTTCTAAGTAATAAATACTTACAACTTCTCCTCTCTGTCCAGGATGTCCAGGCAGTCCGTCTTTTCCGGGAGGTCCCTTTGTAAGTCACAGGTAATTTTTTACATAATAAAAAAGAAACACATTTGAAAAGCACAATTAATACTAAATTAATCCCAAGTGATGCATTTTCTATGATCTGAAATTATTCTGTTTTTTTTTTATACTGATCCACATGACAATGCTATCTTATTAACCAAGAACTATGCTTCCTTTCCATCTGCGACAACCCTTACCCATCACTTCAATATCAACAGGTCAATCTTCTCTTATAAGGTCCAGGGAAGTTTAATATAATGACCCTATTAATCTTTTATAGCTCCGATTATAGTTAGTTCTTTTGCACAAAATAATATTTTACGTTTGATTATATTGTTTTTTAAAGTAACTCCAGTACGCATAATAAGTTGTGACCCATGTCTTTTAATTATTGACGAGTAATAAAATGGGGCTTCAAATCTGAAAACCTTGGATAGACTCCCTTATCCAGAGCGATTTACATTCATATCATAATACAGTTGAGCAGTTGGGGGTTGAGAGGCCCTGCTTAAGGGCCCAACAGTGGTAGCTGGTGGTGCTGGAGTTCTGACAAATGAAGCCAATGCTGAGGGCAAAAATATGTACTTCATCAAATGTCCACTGGGAAAAAAGTGAGTCAATACTCATAGAGCTCCATGTTAAAATGTCCAATTTATAGCAGGAATAAATATGTTTATATTTATATATTTTTGGTACAAAAGCTAGATAACTGTCTGGGGGTGAATTTTATGTAACCCATCAGTTAAAATTATATTAAGCCATGAAGTTATGCACAAGTAATGGCATGGTCTGTTTGAGTGACAGCCACTGCCTGCTGTGCAGCACTTTAGCTACCACAAGAAATGTGGGAGTTGAAACAAGACAGTATGTAGGGCATCTCTGATGGACTGCAATTAAATGCATTAGTATATAAATTTAAGGTAGCCATCTTAGCATTTTAGCAATGCTAAAGTTAAGTTTGCGAATTTGTGGTAATAGAGGAACATCAGTTCCAAACAACAGCCAGGTTTCATTCGCTCTGCCCAGTTTCAGAGGCTCTTCAGTAAATCTATGGATGATGTCACGGAGGGTTTGTCCAGTTCTCTTTATACAGTCTGTTCTGAACTTTTGACCTTCTAATCATTAGTACAACTGCTTAACCACTGATCTAACTTTACTCTTTAAAGCATACAGTTAAGGTTACAGTTAGAAAATTGTAAACTGTTCATGTCATGAAAAATTTGCAGTTAAAAGATAAAATGTACACCCTCAATTATAATTACAATTCCTAATCATTTAAACAGGAAAGATTTCTCATACAGGAGGTCCCTTTGGTCCTGGAAATCCATTTACTCCTTGAGCTCCAGGTAAACCCTAAAATGGTGCACAACACACAAAGTCAGATTCGTGGCACTAGGATAATTTCAACTCCTTGGAAAAATGTAATAAATATATATTAAAAAAAGAAAAAAATAACAAAACGCTACCCTCTCGCCTGGTGGTCCAGGAGGGCCGTCGCTTCCGGATCCCCCCTAAAAATATCATCATCTCGTTGTTCAGTACATTAATGTAGTGATGTATCATATAGAGAACAATCTCATAGTCATGTACCTTAGCACCCGGTTTTCCAGTAGACCCACGGGGTCCTCTCTGTCCTCTAGGCCCCTAAATGTGCACACAGATTTTACTGTTATTATGGTGGTAAAGCTTTAAAAGAAGCCTGAAGTAAGTAAAGGCAAAAATATTCTGTTTCTCCAAAGACTTTCTTACTAAGTTTTAACATTGTTTATGTATAGCGAATAATGTACATTTTATGAAAAAGTAAAGAAAAAGAGCAGGATAGAAAAAAGGAACAGAATCATACTGTTGGTCCTCTCAGTCCTCTTGGTCCAGGTTTCCCAATCAGACCCTGCAGATAATAAAATTATACAGAATAATATGCAAATTAAATTGTTTCAGTTCCTTTCATTTGAGGAACAATAAATTAAAACACTTCAAGGACATTAATAAAATGGAATCATATTAAATCAGCCTTAGAGCGCTAGGATTAAAATGACTAACACTGTAAGCCTTACCCTTGCACCCTTCTCTCCATTTGCACCAGGGAATCCTGGGAAACCGAGTGAGCCCTGAAATATAAAAGAAGACTTAGAGCAAACCTGGTGTTTCCCAATTTGTGTTTTCAAGTGTTAAGTATTACAAATTTAGCATTTAAGAAAATCATGAAACATTCTGTCTCTGCTGCTCTACGCCACTAGGGAGTGAAATTTGTTAAGCTGAGATGATACAGTTATCCAACGTACAGTCTATCGGCTCGTTTTGAGATGATTTTAGACATAGCTTTATTTAATGCTTGATAAAATCACCAGGTGTGTTTTCTTTTTAACATTTTCACAGAAGAGCTAATAAACAGTAAACAGAGTTGCCAGATTTAGGCAAAATTTTAATAATAATAATTTTAAAAAAAACCTGAAAACTATACAAAGCCAGCTGAGCATTGGGAAATGGGGACATACACACGTGGACAAAATTGTTGGTACCCTTCGGTCAATGAAAGAAAAACTCACAATGGTCACATAAATAACTTTAATCTGACAAAAGGATCTGACAAAAGGATAAATAAGAATTCTATGAATGTTAACCAATGAAAGTCAGACATTGCTTTTCAACCATGCTTCAATGGAATTATTAAAAAAAATGAACTCATGGAACAGGCCTGGACAAAAATGATGGTACCCCTAACTTAATAGTTTGTTGCATAACCTTTTGAGGCAATCACTGCAATCAAACCATTCCTGTAACTGTCAATGAGACTTCTGCACCTCTCTGCAGGTATTTTGGCCCACTCCTCATGAGCAAGCTGCTCCAGTTGTTTCCGGTTTAAAGGGCGTCTTTTCCAGACAGCATGTTTCAGCTCCTTCCAAAGATGCTCAATAGGATTGAGGTCAGGGCTCATAGAAGGCCACTTTAGAATAGTCCAATGTTTTCCTCTTAGCCATTCTTGGGTGTTTTTAGCTGTGTGTTTTGGGTCATTGTCCTGTTGCAAGACCCATGACTTGCGACTGAGACCCAGCTTTCTCACACTGGCCATCTCTCTAGAATCCCTTGATAGTCTTGAGATTTCATTGTACCCTGCACAGATTCAAGACACCCTGTGCCAGATGCAGCAAAGCAGCCCCAGAACATAACAGAGCCTCCTCCATGTTTCACAGTAGGGACAGTGTTCTTTTCTTGATATGCTTCATTTTTCCGTCTGTGAACATAAAGCTGATGTGCCTTGGCAAAAAGTTCCATTTTTGTCTCATCTGTCCATAGGACATTCTCCCAGAAGCTTTGTGGCTTGTCAACATGTAGTTTGGCATATTCCAGTCTGTTTTTTTTTTATGATTTGTTTTCAACAATGGTGTCCTCCTTGGTCGTCTCCCATGTAGTTCACTTTGGCTCAAACAACGACGGATGGTGCGATCTGACACTGATGTTCCTTGACCATGAAGTTCACCTTGGATCTCTTTAGAAGTCTTTCTGGGCTCTTTTGTTACCATTCGGATTATCCATCTCTTTGATTTGTCATGAATTTTCCTCCCTTGGCCACGTCCAGGGAGGTTGGCTACAGTACCATGGATCTTACATTTCTGAATAATATGTGCAACTGTAGTGACAGGAACATCTAGCTGCTTGGAAATGGTCTTATAGCCTTTACCTTTAACATGCTTGTCTATAATTTTCTTTAGAATCTCCTGAGACAACTCTTTCCTTCACTTCCTCTGGTCCATGTTGAGTGTGGTACATACCATGTCACCAAACAACACAGTGACTACCTGGAGCCCTATATATAGGCCCACTGACTAATTACAAGATTATAGACACCTGTGATGCTAATTAGTGGACACCCCTTGAATTAACATGTCCCTTTGGTCACATTATTTTCAGTATTTTCTAGGGGTACTATCATTTTTGTCCAGGCCTGTTCCATGAGTTTATTTTTTAAAATAATTCTGTTGAAGCATGGTTGAAAAGCAATGTCTGACTTTCATTGGTTAACATTCATAGAATTTTTTAAAATTATTACTTTTGTCAGATTAAAGTTATTTATGTGACCATTGTGAGTTTTTCTTTCATTGACCGAAGGGTACCAACAATTTTGTCCACGTGTGTATTCATTTATTGTCTATAGCGCTTATAGAGACAGTGGGCCTTAAGCCTATTCCAGGAAGCTATAGGCATAAAGGGACATACTGGACATGGTGCCAATTCACGCGCACAGACCCGTGGCAGGAATCAAACCCTTGACCTTGGAGGTGCGAGGCCACTAAGTTACCACATGCTGGCACCATTTGTTATATATTTATTTGTCTTGGCTTTTGTGAAGGGAAATAAGGTCACCATCGTGCGCGTGCATTTCTGACATACAGGCATTATTTGTTCCTTAACTTAATACTTAATACACAGTATTTTACAATTTACAAATCGTCTTAACTCTAATTTGCAGATAAAATTCTGCTCATTATCTCTAAAAACAACATTTTGGAAGCTGTAAAAAATTGTATTTAATAAACTAGCTAATGTGATGTGAAAACCTGAACCCTGGCAACACTGTCATTAACCGTCCACCTGAACTTCTCTATGGAGTGAAATGCATTAGGAATGTGCAACATCTGTAAAGATATATGTATTTTGTACTTCATTGTTCACTTAAAAAGATGTGATTAGTATTTGAGAGCATGACTGTCTTAGAACTATGCAGAAAAACTGTAAATTACTATAACTTCACCTGCCACAAGTATAAATACAAAATATTAGGCCGGTTGAAAGGAACATATGAAATGAACCTGTGTAGAAGTAGAGAAGTAGATTTTACCTTAGGTCCTTGTCTTCCAGGATAGCCAGGTAGACCAGGTACACCAAGTTTACCCTAAACAATGGAGCTTTATTAGTATAATAATACCACCACTACTACTAAAAATAATAATGCATTTGATGCATTATAGTGCAGTTTTGACAAACTCACCTTCTCTCCAACTGGGCCAAGTGGTCCGTTATCTCCAGGAGGACCGAAACGCCCTTTTGGACCTTCAGGCCCGTCTTCTCCTCGGAGGCCTGGTACTCCCACCTCTCCCTATACATACAAGAAGAAAAATAAATCCACAATAAAAATCTATTAGATATGTGTATTTTCAAAATGGACTAGTTCTCTAATAAATACAAAAGCGAGTATCGTTCCTTCTTGAGAAGGCTGTGGTGGTTACCTTGTCTCCTTTAGGACCAAAATCTCCCTTGATTCCTGAAAACCCATCTTCTCCCTAAGGATGATATAGAGCACAATCATCACACATATAGCTACATCATGAAACGTAGTGGGCAGTGACAGTATCAGATGTTCTCAGTATTTGTCCCGTTGTCTTAAACACAGAGACGGCTCATACCTTTTCTCCTTTATGACCCTTCAGTCCACGGATGCCTTGAATCCCCTGGGAAAAAGGTTTACTTACATTTATTCCCACATTTACTCACTTATATTTCAAGTAAAATAGCAGACAGAGAAACAAGTCACACCTTAACTCCACGGGGACCGGGATAGCCAATTCCACCCTGAGGACCACTTGGCCCCTGAGTAAACAGTGACAAAAAAAATTATATATGGCGCCTCTGCCATTTTAAAGCCTGTTTGAATAGATGAATAGATGTGATGAATAGATAACGGTTTATATTAAGCAGATTATTAATAGCATAATTTTACCAGGTTTATATTAGCATACTCATTCAAATATTTCTATGGTAACAGCTCACTCACACTGACCTGTTCACCAGGTGCTTTGCATAATCTCCATATAAGACTCATAATATAACAGATAAACAAGCATGCTTTTTAACAAAGACAAAATTGTCTCATTAAGACAATTGAAGACGTGACAATATGAAGACGTGTCTCTTGGACGCTCCATTAAAAATTGGTAAGTAAATAAATAAATAAATAAAACAAATATAGCTGTGAGGTGTAACACACCACCTGGGCTGGAATTGGAGCTGGACAGTTAACTATTTAGCCACCAGAGGTCGCTCTTTTAACCCTTGCCCTGGGACAGGTCTGATTTCTGACTGTGAATTGCGGAACATGAGTTGTTTGTACATGGATAATGTTTCTTCTGATCTGATTGAATCTAATCTGATTGAAATTATTCAGACGCTTTACTGCATGTGAAATGATGGGCCTATCAGAACTCCTTCCTCATCCAGAGACACACAGGACAGGTGAGAGAGAGGGTTTGGGGGTAGGGGGGGGGTTGTTCTCACAAAGTTTACTGATCCATAACAAAAGTTTCCTCCCAGAAACTCATTAACATCAGAAGGCTTTTATTCCCATTATTATTTTAATATTATTTAAATATAGCTTTTAATAAATCCTGCATGTGATCTGTCACACGTCACCAAAAAGGCACATCACACAGTAAATAATTGTGTACTAATTAATTTTTAAAAACAAAATATGTCTGCTTACGTTTCATATACAGACTTGAGAACTACGATTAATTCTTTCATTCATTAATTCTCATTAAAATAATAACCTACACTGATGTTTTGCATGATATTTATCCATAGTTTACAAATTTATTAATGACAAGGGAGCGCAGCTGTAGTTGAGGTTTTAATATAATTATTATTTAATTATGTTTATTATTATTATTATTATCATTATTTCTTATTATTATTATATATTTTTAGAATCCTTGTTTTTGAATAAAGACAAAGAGATAAAAGTAACATTATAACATATACAGTCTTAAAAATATATATTATTTATATTCTGTTTGTTTAAACTAGTTGGGCTCCATTACTTTTTCTCACTTAACTGATCAAATTCAATTTCAAATTTTTATTTGTCACCTAAAACAACCATAAACAGTATGATATGTAGTGAAATGCTTACACAACTGTTTGTGACATTGAAAAGAAATAAGAATTTTGTTAAAAATAAATAAAATAAAATAAAGTAGAAATATGTAAAGTATATAAAAATGTCAGAATGTTATCTATGTGAAACTGGGGTGTTTCAACTGTTTAATTAAACCCTAAACAGAGATAGTTAATCAGTTATCATCATTAAGAACATCAGTAGCATTTTTTCAATTATTGTTTCATCACAACATTTTGCCAAAGATTACAATGTTAAATTTTTTAAGGAACAATGTGTTATCCTTTTTGCATTTCCAGTTACATTTGAGCACAAGAGCAGTTAGTTATTGTTCTCACGTACCTAATAGCGGCTATACACAGTCTTTCAGGTGCCAGACAAAGATGCACAGCATAGAAATACTCCTCTGTGTTAAAAACTCCCACTGTCTTTTTCAAATATTGCCACTGGAGACTCTTTCCATAGCTTTGTTAAATAAGACCACATTATCATTATGTTTGATATGTTTGGACTTGACTTGGCTACGGTCGCTCGATAGTTCAGGACTGGAATTTCCTACAAGTCTACCTGAGCCTCCAATAACTACCTGGACTCCATATTAACATCAATTAACATCAACTGTTATTTCAGTATAACAGTTGATGTTAATTGCCTGCCATCTAACACATAGTATGACTGCAGATCAATTCCTGCTGTCTGTTTCCCAGATGAGGATGGGTTCCCTGTTGAGTCCGGTTCCTATAAAGGTTTATTCCTATTGCCATCTCAGAGAGTTTTTCCTTGCCACTATCACCCTCGGCTTGCTCATCAGGGACTGTCTGAGCATTTTAATTCATACACATTCACATTCCATACAAACTTAAATAATTCTTTTGATTGTGTAAAGCTGCTTTGCGACACTGTCAATTGTTAAAAGCTCTATACAAATAAAATTGAATTGAATGTTTAGATGATGGCATGAGCCTTTACCATAGAAACAATAGAATATTAGAAGAAGTACATTATAGCAGCATTAGCTCAATGTGTTAAGGCTCTGAGTTGCTGATCAAAAGGTTAGATTTTCAAGCCCTGAGCAAGGTCTTACAGCAATGCCTGACCCTGAGCACAGACCCTAGCTTCCCAACAATGTGAGGAAAGAATTTCACAATGCTATAATGGGTATGTGATGCAAAAGGCCTCTTTTTCTTCTTCTTATAAACATGTCCGAGTCATGCTGTTGTAGAAAATGTTTGATTATTAATCTAAACCATGTGAAAAATAGTGGATGTTCTGTGTGTTACGGTCAGTTTGTGAGTTAGTATAAATTTAAAACATACTCTTAAGTTGAATTTCAGAGAGAAGCTTTAAGTGAAGTTCCACAGACTGACCTGATTTCCTTTTGTTCCACCTGGGCCTTCCTTCCCTGGGTGACCCTGTACGCAGAGAGAATGTATACAGATAGATACAGAACCATCCTTCATGCAAAACAAAAAAATGTCTCAGAATAATCTGCTACTAATAGATCTATTGTACTAGTGCCATTATTTGGCAGCACTACAGTAAATGCTCATTGTTCTGCATGTTTTTATTGATAAAGGAATAAATAAAGAGGTGTTTGGTGACTACAGTACTGTAAATGTTCTTAACACAAGATGAAAAGCAATGCCTTACAGGAGGACCATCGGCTCCGGGCATGCCTGGTAGCCCTGGCTTTCCTGTAGGTCCCTGAGGAATGCCAGAAAGAACAATTATTCATTTTTCAACACTTAAGCAAATCAGTGAAACACACTCACATTAGTATTTATCCATCAAATCACCACAAAGAAAAATGTAATCAGTCAGACACCCCGAATCTGTAACTGAGGGTGACATCCTGTAAGGATTACCTTCTCTCCTGGGGGGCCATTAGCACCCTGAGGACCGGGCATTCCCTTTGAATCAGAACATACAACATGAGGTGAAGATGGGGTTCAGACCGAAAATAAATAAAATGCATAATGAAGCGTAAAACATAGAAATACATAGAACACATTTGAGTTTATCCATTGAATTTTTATAAAAAATATCACCTGCACTGAAAAAAATATTCATGCATCACCATATTCAATTTCAGGGCAAAATTTTCACTTAGGTAAAATATGTATCAAGAATAAGTTAGTAAATAATATGTTTATGTTAAACTTATTAAATAGCAGTACTTATTTTACTTAATTAGTTAATCTGTTATAATAACATACATGTAGTAACTCGTTCATCAATCAAAAGCCACACAAGACTATAATCACTTTTTGGTCTTTGGTATAACCATCAAGAAAAGACCATTTCATGACTTTTACATTATATTGACGATAGTTTGATGATGCAGCAAAATTCTATGAAATTTTAAAGCCTTTTTGTTTAAGATTTTCATGCCTGTCTTGTGGCACAATTTCAAGAAAATAGTATAAACAATGCTGTGTGATATGATCTGAAATCAATATCATGATTAATTGAACATATTACATTGATTATGACTAATGATAATAACTTATATTTTGGTGTTTGTTCTTATGTGCTTGTAGTTCACTGACAAGGTTTGTCAACTATTAAAGTTGAGATACGGGACATGTGACAGACTGTACAAGGCGAACTCATGTGACTACACAGGCAGTAATGTTTAAGGGGACAGTACATATACACAGTGGGAAAATTATTAACAAAATGAAAATAATAATAATAATCAACAAACTCATTAATTCTCTATATCCTGTTCAGGGTTGAAGAAGGTCTGGAGCCTATCCCAGCAGACTTTGGGTGCAAGGTGGGGTACACATGGCACAAGATGCCAATCCATCATAGGTCACACAACCACACACATTCATGCACAATACAGTGGAACCTTGGATTACGAGCATTATTCGTTCCAGAAGTGGGCTTGTATTCTAAAACACTCGTAAACCAAATCAAATTTTACCATATGAAATAATGACAACTCAAATTATTTGTTCCACAGCCCCCAAAAAAATACATAAAAAAATAAAAATAACCAGCACTTTACCTTTGAAAAAAATCTCGACAGAGCAGAGTTTTCTATCTAAAGCAGAGAGTGTGTGTCTGTATGTGCATGTGAAGCAGGGGAGTGGGGTGTAAAGGCCAGAGTGTGTGTGTGTGTGTGTGTGTGTGTGTGTCGGTGTCAAATTACGCACACGCACACACATAGGAGACACGCTGAAACAGGGAGGGAGATGTTGATTATACCAGTAAGAGACGAGCACTAAGACTCAGCAGGGGAGACAACCCCCACAATTCCTTAGCCAAGAGAGAGAAAAATCATTGGCTCAGTTGTGATCACGTGATGCTCGGTGTCAAAACAAGAGATACATGATACTTGACACATAAACCAAGACTTGCTCGTTTTTTAAATCAAAATTTATTAAAAATCTTTGCTCATCTTGCGGAACACTCATAAACCGTGTTACTTGCAATGCGAGGTTTCACTGTATGGGCAATTTGGAAACTCCAATCAACCTACTCCGCATGTCTTTGGAGTATGGGAGGAAACTGAAGTACCCAGAGGAAACCCACCAAGCACAGTAGAACATGCAAACTCCACGAACACAAACCCTGAGTTGGGAATCAAACCTTTGACCTTTGCTGTGCAAGGCCATAGTGCTAACCTGTACGCATTACACATTGACTACTGCATACTGTGTACAGTGGTTAATTAATAGTTTGACACAAGTAAGTGTATACTACAAACCTGTGTTCCTGGTGCTCCCTGCTGGCCTGGAGGACCGGGCTCTCCTTGAGGTCCCTGTTACACATAAACAATAAGTGGAACACACCTTTCTGCTTATCTGTTGCTGAAGCAAATTAGCAAAATGTCCATAAAGAATTTTACAAACCAGACTTCCTTTTGGCCCATGAGGTCCATCACTTCCACGTACACCCTTAAAGAGGATTGAAAAAACAGTGAAATCTTTAGGGTCTTAGAAAGTATATTATTTATTTGTATATTTGTATATTTTATAAGATTTGTCTATTTTATGGATACGTATTATTTAACATTGTTATACATAACATTTACATACATTTTCATTTAGGCATTTGCCAGATGCTCTTGTCCATTTTATTTGAACATTTTGTTTAGGGTTATACACAAGGAACAATCAGCCAACATTAAAACCACCTAGGCTCTGGGATCCCCTCATGCCCCAGGGTGGCTCTGGCCCCTTGGGGAATGGCTCTGCAGGGCCTCGGGGGGTAGCAGAAGATCTTTTGGGTGCTGTGGATTGTGTGGTTCAGTGGATTGGACTTTGTTTGAGCCATCCTATGGGGCTCAATTGGATTAGGATTAGTTTGGAGGCTGGATCATGGGCCTTAGGCGCAATGGGGTATGGTTCACTGCATATTCTGTTGCCTTTCTATAGCAAAATTCGTAATAGTTTGTGCTGCATTGACTTTTCTGTGGAATCAGGTTGGGCTTTGGTCCCTGCAGGCATGGGTGAGCCTCGGGTGCACATGATCTTGTCACCAGTTTAATGGGGTATAACTGATAATTAGTGTTGCTTACTTCCACAGCGGGGGTGTTTGTGTTATGACTGAGCGGTGTATATACACATTATCTATAATCAGGGCCCGTAGTCACAAAGCTTCTTAAGCCTAAAAGCTGCTCCTAGTGACGAAATTCTAAGAAAAATCTTAGAATTAGAGCATTTTCTTAGAATTTCCTCTTAAATTTAGGATTAAATCTTAATAAAGATAAAAATGATTGACAAAACATCTTAGCCCTAAAAACAGCTCCTAAGGTAAAATTTGTTAAGAGTAGAGAGGAGGACTTTTAAGAGGCTTAAGAGTTTCTCGAGCAGAGGACAAAATGTTAGAAATATTCTTCAAACACTAAAAGTAAAGTTGTTTAAAAAAGTTGTTTTAAAGTTGTGTTCTTGTTGTTTTACCTCCTTTCATCTTGGGTTGTTGGCTACATACCATCCAATAGTGCAAATTAATTAGACTGTCCTGTAATCATGTAAATTGTAAAAGCTGAGACATTTTGCTCCCATCCCCATCATCATCTAAAATGGATTACAAGTAATAAAATCAGTACGGTAAATAAATGTGAGAACTTAGTATAATATAGTAAAATATAATAACTACTGTGTGGAATTTGGTTGCTTCAAAAGTAGACATATTTTCAACATTTAACTGTTTAATTATCTTTAAGACATTTAGCCTAGAAAATTTGCATAAAGTAGCCTGTATTCATGGTTATACAATTTCTTCATATACAAAAATTTTGATTTCACTGTCTGTTCTATTATCATGTTTTCACAAAGAGCACATTTCAAAACCTTTGCAGAGGTCAGAGGTTATTTTTTATTAACCAATCACAGTCCTTGAATTGCTGCATCATCCCTAGCAATGGGGTCAACTACACCTCCTCACAAAGATAAATGTTTTTCTACTTTCCTTACTCAGAGTTGCTCTAAAAAGTTTCCTAAATCACTTTTAGTCTAGGACTCCCAGCTAGGACTTTTTAAGCTAAGATAAGAATTCTAAGAAGCTTTGTGAATACGGGCCCTGATCTTTAACTTTAAGCTTAATTTTTAATGTAACAAAATAATAGACATTACAATGATACATTACCAGGAAATAATACACTGCTTTGTGGGTTTTGATGCAAAAGTATCTGTTTATGAACATAATGATTTGAGTAAATAATGTAAGGTAGGTGTGTGTGTGTTTGAGTGTGTGCAGACTGAATTATTACTGGAGGTCCAGGGATGCCTGAAGGACCCTTTGGCCCCAGCAACCCACGAGGCCCCTAGACAAGAAGAAAGCAAAAGCTCTGTCAGTGAGGAAGCTCTGTCAGTGTTTTCAGAATCGCAAATTAAACCAAACAAGAGTTATGCAATGTCTGATATAACATTAAGATTGTTATTAATATTATTAGGTAGGAGCACTACCTAGCACTAGGTACTGTGGAATCATGTATTATGATCAGTGTTGAATTTAATGACAGTGATGAATTTAATGAGGCTGTGTGAAGGACAGAAGCACTCACTGGTTCACCCGGGAGTCCTCTGGGCCCAACATCTCCGGCATCTCCCTGTGAAAATAAAGAAAAGTAAAAAGAAAGCATGCTTGACGATCCAGTTAAGAACATACTACATACCATGTGACATAAGTAAATGCATGCTATAGAGCAGGGCTTCTCAAACTTTCCCAGAATTTTTCAAAGAAATTCCATGGACTCTTTCATAATCACAACACAGATTTAAGGACAGCATGATAAATATATAGCAACATATTCAATCATTTGAGCAATTATTTTTATTGCATACCCTGCCATTTCTAGTCTGTAGATTTTTGGGGAGCAAAATCCTATATTAAAGTTAACAATACTTAAGCTCGTTTTGATGAATTTGTGATGAATAGCCATAGAGACTACACACTATACACAGAGAACACATTAAACAGATGCTACTAAAATGCTATACACCCCACTTACTCTCTCTCCATCCTCTCCTTGGGGTCCCGGTGGTCCCATTGGTCCAGAATTTCCCTGAACAGAAGAAAATCAAAGGAATTGTTTTTGCTGTTGTGGAGTCTGGTGATGGAATAGGTGGAACTGTGGTGGAATTCGTGGAAGGGAGTGCGATTAGACGTAAACAATGTTGGTGGATTTACAGAATAACTGGTTTAACTTATTGTGATGAAATCTCAAGATTACAGGACTCACCCGATAACCTTTGTCTCCAGGTAGACCAGGCAAGCCATCAAATCCACGATCTCCCTAAAACAGGCAGAAGAAACCCTTGTGAAGCTTTTAACTGCACCCATCCACAATATGTTTCTCATTCACTCACTCATTACCTATACCACTTAATCCTGTATTCAGGGTCACGGGGGGCCTGGAGCCTATCCGGAGACTGACTTAGGGCACAAGGCCCTAAACCTTAGACAGGGTGCCAATCCTTCGCAGGGCATACACACACATACACACACTCATTCATACAATACAGCCAATTTGGGAATGTCAATTAACCTAAACTACATGTCTTTAGGAACATGTAGGAGGAAACCAGAGTACCTGGAGGAAACCCACCCGGGGAGAACATGCAAACTCCATGCACACAGTGACGGGAATCGAACCTGGCTGGGAATCGAACCCGGACTCTGGAGATGCAAGGCGACAGTGCTAACCACTACACCATCATGCCACCTCCACAATAAGTTATCTATGTATTATTATTTGTACTATACAGTATGTACAGAACAAATGGCTGACCTTAATTCCAGGCTCTCCTGGCATTCCACGGGCACCATCAGCACCAGATCGGCCCTGGAAACAACACCAGGAGCGTTAACAAGCTGCAGATTTAATTGTACGACATCAGAATGAGCAATGCTTTTGAACAGCTTGGTGATGGTTACTTACTCTTCTACCAGATTTACCAGGAGGACCAGACAACCCCTGAGGACCTCTAGGACCCTGCAGAATAAACAATCAAGTTGTCAAAATACCAAACACACGTACTCAGACACAAATCCCAAAATAGCAAACAAAAAATACAAATGAACCTGTGAACCAGGATCTCCGTGCTCTCCCTTCAGCCCAGGGCTGCCAGGTGGACCCTAAAACACCAGAGAAAAAAAAAGAACCTTTTCTACAAACTGTTGACTGGCAAATATCACATTGTACACACAGACATGCAGTCTGACAGATTTGAGCCATGCATTTAAGTTTTCATACCAAGGGTCCAGGTCGGCCAGTGAAACCCATCGCCCCGGGGGCACCTGTCAGCGCTAACTACAGAGAAAATAAAACAACACCAGCAATTTATCCAGTGTAATACTGTACATAAAAATACACCACACTGAGAAATTATCCTGTCTTCTCTTCTAGATGAAAAGTCTGTAAATACACTGGTATTTAAAGCCTTTACATGCATATGGAAAAGAAGCAATGCACATTTTCTAGCAAATCATGGTTGATATATTAGTGTATAATTTCTATTCTGAGTTTCCAGGGTAAATGCATAAACCATGTTGCAAAGACAAAAAAAACCCCTCAAAACCACTCAAATATTTCAGTACATAGGATGGTGCAGCATTAGGGGTAAAAAAAAAAAAAGAAATTTAAAAGTGATATATTATAATGTGTTGAATTATTTGTATCAATTTGTTAGAAAATGAGTTTTAATGTATTTTGGGGCATATAGTATAAAATTAAATGTAGTGAAATTCAGTATTGATTAGATGACTTTGAAGATATCAGAAAAATATTAAATATATCACAGAGTTTAATTACTGACATGAAACAAACATAAATCAAACAAATCCAAAACACTGAAATGACTCCAAAACTGTGAAGTACATCCTCTATAATCCATTCGTTTAAAAAAAAAAATCTATTTTAATTTCTCTCACTTAACACCAGCCTAAGGTAAGAAACAGCGGTTGGAACATACAGGATACAGCCATTAATGGATAGGGTTAAGGGCCTTGCCATAGGACACAACTTGGCAGTGCTGGGGCTTGAACCCCCCACCTTCCAATCAGTCACCCAGTAACCTACAGCCTTAATCATTTGAGTTTTCTATTTTGACCACGTTAAAAATAGAATATAGAATATTACCATGTTCCCATTGTGTTTCTCAAACTTTTTTTTGAACGCCATGGGAACTTCATGGTCACCTCAGAGTGAGATGGGGACCTTAAGGTGTGTACTATGTTATCCCACAAAACCAAATGGAATTAAAAAACTATTATATTATAATAATTATAATATAATAATAATAATAATTATAACTATTATTATATCCACTTACAATTTTAAGTGAATTATAAGAAAGTGTGTAATTGGCAAGAAAGTGTGTAATTATGTTGTTATACTTCCAGACAAAAAGAGTATAAACTCATTCTCACAGTTGTAGAAGAAATATTAGTATTACTATTTACGTACTATTATTATTTTGGAATAATCATACGATATAACTGTACATTAAACACCAATCACATCTATTTTGTTCTGTTCAGTATCCAATCATTTCATTTCAAGCCTGCATGCATCTAAAAAAAAAAAAAAAGAAAAGTTGAAGTTGAGGATGAGCGCCCCCTATCATTATGTCGTTAAACAGCACAGTAGATTTAAAATTAAAATAATAAGACTTTTGTCTTGTAGTGCGAGTTACTTACCCGAGCCTGAGACAGAAGGGCTTGAGCCTGGGCCTCCTGTGCTGAGATAATGGGACCCTTGTCCCCACCACCTTGTCCAAAGCGGAACTATGGATATAAAATGGGAAATTTATTAACAGCATATATATGTTATATTCTACACAACAAGTTGGAAAACACATCTTTAATACACTGTCGAATTAAAATATGCATTTACAGCTACAAATCACTAGTACGGTGCTAACAACTGTATGAATATTATGAATACTACTGTATTAAATATGAATATTTAAATCCTTGGCATTTTTCTAAATGTAAGAAGAAACATGACTTTCATACTGGAAGCATGAGAGATGACCCAGCAGGTCCAGGGACACCATCAGCTCCAGGCAGACCTGCTCTTCCAGGTGGACCCTAAAGAAAGGTGTAGTGAGAAGTGAAAAATCTGGATAAATACTCTAAAAACACAATGGTCTAGCAAGTTCTCAATACAAACACACCCTTTCCCCTGGATCACCAACAGCTCCTGGCTGTCCTGAAGGCCCTGAAGGGCCAGGGAGACCCTGTAGGAAAGTAATAAGAAGAATTGCATGAAGAAAACTCAAAATTAGAACATTTCCATGTTTTATGAAGCAGGTATAAAAAAATATTTCATGCACCAGATTCGCAATTCGTCTATCCAATATGATCTATTAATAAAATGACTTTAATAGATATATACTCACTGTTGGCCCTTCTGGTCCTGGTGGTCCCTCAATCAACATGCCCTATGAGGATAAAATTATTTTACGGGTTATGTTCAGCGTCAACTGAGAGTAAACTACTGTAATGTTTTTGGGAAATAGCTTGAAACTGGAGGCCTAAAACCAAGAAACCACAAACACAGAGAGAGAACGTGCAAGTAGTAGAAAGCTTGTCACTTTATTTTGTACACATCATCCAGCATTTCCTGGAAACTTCTTAAGAACTTTGCACCAATTTGCAACATTATAGATATCGAATGTTTACACTGCCAAAAGTACTTGAGTTTAACAAGTTGGAAAATGAATATTGTACATTGGATGCAAAAGGAATAGACTGGAAAGGTTATCGATGATGACCACAACACCCTCATCATTGTGAGGAAAGATGTTACACATGTCGAACTTAGAGAAGGTTCCTGGAGAAATTCCTGAGTAGCATGCCTCTAAGTAATGCCCTTAGTAAAGTAAGATGCTCCATGTAGAGTGGAATGTAGGATAGAAAAGCAACTAAATACTTAGTGGTTCTGCTCAGAACTACAGAATATGAATGCTGTATGGCAAAAATACCAGCGTGCCTGTCATGGTTTAACACATGCTGGAAGTGCATTTAAGCCAGTAGTAGCCAATGGAGATTATTTTCTGCATGTCACAATAGACATCAAGAACATCAAGCATGACTTTACTGTCACTGTTCACTGTAAAAATCTCTCAACCTTTCTCTAAACAGACAGATAACATACTTTAAACTGTTCTATTATTTAAGTTATTATTTAATAAAACTCCCAGATGATGACGTCATACGAACCACCAATGCTGAACACAATGACAAGTAAACAAAACAGCCAAAAGGGTTTAATTCTAGTTTTTTTTTTAGAAAATGAAAATAACAAAAAATGAAAGACAGGGCAAAGGACATTCCAGGGATAAAGACATTTTGAAAGCAGAGCTCCACCCACCAACTGTGGATTTTACCTGTAAACAATAAATCAACAAAAGACCAAAACATAATGCGAAGAAGCCAAAAAAAATACTATTACTAACTAATAATGGTTAATAGTTTCAGTGTTTAATTCACAATCTACATATAAAGATAAGATACTTACAGGTTCAAGGACAGCAGGTTCTCCCTTCTCTCCCTTATGGCCTCTTACAGCAGCCTGAGGGACACACATACGTAAGCAGCACCACACATCATTATCCATAATGTAAGTTATATTTGAACAATTAAAAACATTTTTTAAACAGTTTTAAAGGAAAACCCATTAAACTGTGAGCACTTGACTGACACTTGATTTCACTGAGAAATGTCCTGATACAAGATCTGTCTGTCACAGAATCCTCTTCACATATCTGGAAGATTCAAATCCCCAAAGATATTTCAGTGATCAGTGTGTTCCTCAATGTGCTTAAGAGCTCACTTACACTTGCAGGTGAAAATGCCATACAGATTATTCAGTGGGATATTAACCAAAGGCATTTACTTAACATTGCTTTCACCATCAATTGTGTGATTTTGCAATGTGTACAGAAGTAAATGCATGCTTAGTCAAACCTTAGTTGCAGGTTCTCGCAGTAGGATAGGTACCAGTTACACTGAAAGGGCAGTAAATGTGTCTCCTTATGAGAACATAAGGTCATTCAGAATGATTAAAAGTTAAGTAGAACATGTTACCTGTTTTTCTTTTTTTTTTAAGTGAGAATCACTGGTGCTAGACTGTACCAAATAAAAACTTGAGTTTAGTCCCACACTGGTTTTCTCGTGTTGCTTTTCTTCTGGCATTCTAGTAGCATGCTCATCCATGTTGCCATTTGCAAGCTACTACACTTCGATACACTACACCGATCAGCCATAACATTACAATGCAAAACAGTATTTTGTAGATTTCCTTGTGCCACTGGGGCAGCTCTAGTCCCCTAAAGTCTGGCTCCAGAAGACCTCTAGGGGTGTGCTGTAGTGTCTGGTGTCAGGACATTAGGGACATACATTTTGGGTGCTGTGGGTTGTGGGCTGGGACCTCCATTAAGTGGAATTGTTTGTCCAATGCATCCCATGGTACTCAATTAGATTGGGATCTGGGGAATATGGAGGCTGGGTTGGGGGCCTTAAGTTATTTGCCTGTGGTTCACTGGGTGTTATGGTGCAATTCCATTGTGGCCAGCATTGGCATTTCTATGGAATCAGACCTGGTGGGCTGGCTTTTGGTCCTTTCAGGCAAAAATGTGTCACGAGCAACCGAGGGATGAACAGAAAAGCCTTAGCAGTTAGCCCGTGTAGCGTGGATGGTAAACCCAAACGCGGAAGCAGCGCGAGTAGGCAGGATAACCACGCGATTAGTTTCAGAACTCTCTTACACAAAGAGCAAGGATCTACACAAATAAACCCGCGTTCTAGCAACACACACTCAATCAAAGAAGCAACCAGAATTGGTGAGTACTCACAGAATAGTCGGCGAAGCGTCAGACAAGGCATGGGCGAACTCAATGACTGAGCAATGTGAAGCGCCATTTTGTCTCCTTTTATGCTTCCTGAAAACCCGACCGTATTACTCCCGGGTCCTAGTGCCGGTCGTGTTACGAGTGTGCATGACAGTACCCCCCTGTCCAGGACCGACTCTCGACGGTCCTGGGGTGGAGGATACCCGACGACGGTAGTCCCGGATGAGTCCGGGGTCTAGGACGAACCGAGCCGGAATCCAAGATCGCTCCTCGGGACCGTAACCTTCCCAATCCACCAGGTACTGGAGCCCTCTGCCCCGAGGACGTGAGTCAAGGATCCGGCGAACGGTGTAGGCGGGACCACCCTCAATGATACGGGGAGGAGGAGCAGGGTGGGTGGGTGGAACCATTGGTGAAGTGATGAAGGGTTTGAGCTGGGAGGTGTGGAATACCGGATGGATCCGGAGCGCCGCAGGCAGCTGGAGCCGGTAGGTGACAGGATTGATACGGAGGGTGATGCGGTATGGACCAATGAACCTGGGTGATAGCTTCTTGGATTCTGTATGGAGGTGCAGGTTTTTCGTAGACAGCCATACTTTGTCACCTACATTGTACAACCGTCCCGGAGGGTGTCGACGGCGATGTTGCGTGGTGTAGCGGTGGTTGGCACGGTGAATGGCAGTGTTGGCTTGACTCCATAGCCGTCGACACCTTCGGACCAACTGTTGGGCCGACGGTACATCAACCTCCGGTTCTTGGTGTTCGAACATTGGAGGCTGGAAACCGTGGCATATCTCAAAAGGGCTTAGGTTGGTAGCAGAGGAGATGTGGAGATTATGTGAAAGTTCCGCCCAAATGAGATAGCGGGCCCAGGAGCGCTGACGATCGGCGACGAAGCACCTCAGGTAGCGCTCCAGTTGTTGGTTGGTCCGTTCCGTCTGACCATTGGTTTGAGGATGGTATCCAGATGACAAACTGCAGGTGGAATTGATCAGACGGCAGAAGGCCTTCCAGAACCGTGCCGTGAACTGAGGCCCCCTGTCCGAGACGATGTCCTTGGGGAACCCATGCAGACGGACTACGTGTTCTAAAATCAGCTCGGCTGTCCTTTTAGCTGACGGGAGTCCGGGGAGGGCTACCAGATGCACAGCTTTGGAGAACCGATCTACGATGGTCAGAATGGTGTTTTTTCCCTCGGCGGCCGGCAGGCCCGTGATGAAGTCGAGGGCAATGTGCGTCCAGGGCCGACGGGGGACGGGGAGTGGTTGGAGCTCCCCGGCTGTTGGTTGGTTGGTGTTCTTTGCCCTGGCGCACACTGGGCACGCCTGGACGAACTCTTTGATGTCCTTTGTCATTGTGGGCCACCAAAAGGCACGCTGTATAAATGTTTGGGTGCGCCCCACGCCCGGGTGGCCGGAGAACGGAGTGGAGTGGCCCCATTGGAGGACCTCGCTTCTTAGGGCGTGGGGGACATAGAGTCGTCCAGGTGGCACACCTGCCGGTTCGGTCTCCGTGGCCTGTGCCTGGCGGACCCTCGTCTCCAAATCCCAACAGAGTGGTGCGATGATTTTGGATGGTGGGAGAACAGGCGCGGGGTCCGCCCGGGGGCCGTCTTCCTCATGTTGTCGGGAGAGGGCATCGGCCTTGGTGTTCTTCGACCCCGGACGGTAAGACAGATGGAAATTATATTGTTCAAAGAACAGTGCCCACCGCGCCTGTCTTGGATTGAGCTGTTTCAAACTCCGGATAGTGATTAGATTTTGGTGATCGGTCCAGATGATGAATGGTTCTCCGGCGCCCTGGAGCCAGTGTCGCCATTCCTCCAAAGCCCACTTTATGGCCAGCAGCTCGCGGTCCCCTACTCCGTATCGCTGCTGAGTGGGATCAAATTTTTTGGAGAAGAAGCTACAAGGGTGTAGCTTCTGATCTGGACCTCGCTGGGAGAGAACCGCCCCGGCGCCCACGTCCGAAGCGTCCACCTCCACAACGAACGGTTTGGTGGCGTCGGGGTGAAGGAGAATTGGAGCAGTGGTGAATCGGTGGCAGAGTTCATGAAATGCAGAGATGGCAGCCGAGTTAAGGTGAAAGTGATGTGAAGATGGTCGGGTCAGGGCGGTTAAGGGAGCTGCAACTGTACTGTAGTCCCGGATAAAGCGACGATAGAAATTCGCAAACCCGAGAAACCTTTGAAGTTGCTTAAGTGTCTTGGGTAGGGGCCAATGACGCACAACTTCCAGCTTCTGCGGGTCCATGGCCACACCCTGGGGCGAGATGACAAAACCCAGGAACGTGGTGGAGCGCTTGTGAAAAGCGCACTTCTCCAACTTACAGTACAATTGATGGGCGAGCAATCTCTTAAGTACCGCTCTGACATGCTGGATGTGTTCGTTGACGGAGCGGGAGTAGATGAGAATATCGTCCAGGTAGACGAAGACCCATCTACCTAGCATGTCTCTCAGGACGTCGTTAATGAACTGTTGAAAAACTGCAGGTGCATTGCAAAGTCCAAATGGAATGACCAGGCTCTCATAATGTCCAGTAGGTGTGATGAAGGCCGTCTTCCACTCATCACCCTCTCTGATTCGCACCAAGTTGTAGGCGCTCCGGAGGTCCAACTTTGTGAAAATGGTGGCACCAGAGAGGGCGTCCAGGGCAGAGTTGGTAAGAGGCAGAGGATGACGATTCTTGACTGTGATGTTGTTAAGCCCCCGATAGTCAACACAGGGGCGTAAATCACCATCCCCCTTCTTCACAAAAAAGAACCCCGCGGCGGCAGGCGAAGAGGAGGGCCGGATGGTACCTTGGCGGAGGGCATTGGAAACATATTCCTCCATCGCCTGCATCTCGGTGGTGGAGAGTGAGTAGAGATGGCCGCGAGGAGGGATGGAACCAGGCTGAAGGTCGATCGCCAGGTCGTAAGGGCGATGAGGAGGCAGGTGGGTGGCGCGTCGCTTACAGAATACTTCAGCCAGGTCCCGATAGGTGGCCGGGATGGCGTTGGTGTCGACATCGGGGGCCTCGGACTCCCTAGAACACGTCCCAGCCGGAGCCTGTAGGCAAAGCTCGGTACAAGCCGGCCCCCATTGAAGGATCCGATTCTGTGTCCAGGAGATGAGCGGGTCGTGCTGAAGGAGCCAAGGATGTCCAAGGATGATGGGAGGGGAGGAAATGGAGGTGAGGTAGAATCGGATCTGCTCCTGATGTTTGTTGATTGTGACGGTGATCGGTTGGGTCTGGGAGGTGATGGGACTGGAGGAGAGGGGCCGACCATCTACAGAGGTGATTCGAACCGGCTGGGATAACGCCTCGATTTCCACCCCCAGTTCCTTGGCGTAAGAAGAGTCAATGAAGTTACCTGCAGCACCAGAATCGATGAACGCGGTACTTCTGACCCGTGTGTGGCCAAACTGGAGGTGTACCTGAACCATGAGGCGAGAGACGCTGGGTGTGGTGGCAGAGAGATGGAGGGAGCCCGGTGAACTGTTCCCAGGGTTCACCGGGCCTGGCCGTTTCCCGGGCGAATAGGGCATATGGCTCTATGATGCGCCGCCGACCCACAATAGGCGCAGAGTCCCTCCCTGAAGCGTCGTTCTCGCTCTGCAGCGTTCAAGGAGGCGCGTCCTAATTGCATGGGTTCCCTGGCTCCTGTGTCAACCACGGCGGGAGGTGGAGATCCGACGGGTGCCATGGCGGTGGTGTTGAAAGCTGGTGGTCGGGGCGTGGAGTGAGAGAAATATGGCGTGATGGGTGGCAGGGTCCGGGGGGCTGGCCTCGGACGGGAGAGCAGGCGCTGGTCAATCCGGAGGGCGAGTTGGATTAGTCCCTCCAGCGTGGTCGGAAGCTCCCGTCCGGCGAGTTCATCTTTAATACGTGAAGCCAGTCCCTCGTAGTAGGCCGTCCGGAGGGCGGCGTCTCCCCAGGTGGTCTGTACGGCGAGAGTGCGAAAATCCGCTGTGTATCGGCTCACGGACGACCCTCCCTGCCGCAGATGATACAATTTCATGTCGGTCTCCACCTCAGCAGCAGGATGTTCGAATGTGAGCTTTAGTTGACGGGTGAATTCTCCATATGAATAAGCAGTATCTGAATCTGATCGGAGAACCGCCGTGGCCCACTCAGCTGCCTGCCCGGATAGCAACGAGACGAGAAGCGCAACGCGCAGTCGGTCTGTGGAGTATCTGGTGGAATTGAACTCAAACACAAGATCCAACGCGGTTAGAAAAACACTGCATTTCCCATCTGTGCCATCCCACTTATCCGGTAGAGCTATAAACACATCAGAAGGGGGGGGGGACGGCGCCGCAGCCGCTGCGACGGGCGTGGCAACAGCCGACTGAGCAGCCACCCCACGGAGGATCGCGTTCTCCTGCCGTAGCTCCGCCACCTCGCGGCGCAAGGCCGCAACGTCTTGGAGGTCCTTTTGGAGAGACACGACTTCACCACGGAGCTTATTGATCAGTTCGGCATGCTGGTCAACCACATCACAGAGGCGAGCAAACTCCGCTGGGTTTACTGCTTGGGGCTCAGTCATTCTGTCACGAGCAACCGAGGGATGAACAGAAAAGCCTTAGCAGTTAGCCCGTGTAGCGTGGATGGTAAACCCAAACGCGGAAGCAGCGCGAGTAGGCAGGATAACCACGCGATTAGTTTCAGAACTCTCTTACACAAAGAGCAAGGATCTACACAAATAAACCCGCGTTCTAGCAACACACACTCAATCAAAGAAGCAACCAGAATTGGTGAGTACTCACAGAAAAGTCGGCGAAGCGTCAGACAAGGCATGGGCGAACTCAATGACTGAGCAATGTGAAGCGCCATTTTGTCTCCTTTTATGCTTCCTGAAAACCCGACCGTATTACTCCCGGGTCCTAGTGCCGGTCGTGTTACGAGTGTGCATGACAAAATGAGCCTTGGGTGCCTATGATTCTGGCACCAGTTTCCTAGTATTTAGCTGATAATCAATGTGCATGTGTTAATGTTATGTGTGATTGTTGTATATACAGAGATACTGCAGATATCATACAGGTATATACAAATAGATTGCAGGGAAAAGTTGTTGTATTGATCAAGAACAACTTTCCCCCTTTTTATTTCCCAACATGGACCACTCTTAGGGAGTCTTTTTGTTATACTGAAAAGCAGGACATGAGTTGCAGTGGAATCTTGCAGAAAGTCATGGAGACTGGTGTTTACAAAATGAACCCCCTGATGCATGTTTAAGTTAATATAAACATGAATAATTTCAGATAAGCTTCGTCAATCTCTATGCCCAGTCTTTTTCCATTTCTGTAAGATATCACTACAATCTAACCAATCTATCTAACATTCAGGAGCAGACTGTTAAGACAAATTTGCCAGAAAGCACAACATGACTTACTCCTCCCTCACGTGTGACAGCGGGCAGGGCATGGCCTGTGTTACCCACAGTCTCTCCCTCAGGCACAGGCTCACTGTAGTCCTTGTAGGAATAGTCATATTCCTTCGTTCCAAAATCTTCTGTCACAGACTCTTCAGCAAAGACCTCGTCTTTAGTCTGAGATCCGTTCTCACCAACCTCTACAGTCTCTTCTATTGCCATTTCTTCACCCACCGTAGTCTCATGCACCTGGGCCATGGCATGGAGAGTAAATGTAGATAGCAGTGCAGATAAAATTGGAAAGGCATGTGGCAAGAAGAATAAAATAATAATAATAATAACAAAAAGGAGTGGTTCGAGATAAGGAATCCAAAAAGGATAAAGAGAAGGAAATTGAAAGAAATAAAGCACAGGATCTAAATAATCAGCCTTACCTGTATCTGCTATACAGACCATACACACATACATACACACACCATTTTTTCGTGCATAAGGTGCCATAAGCAAGCAATGTGGTGTGTCTAGCCATATTCTTATGTATTATTCCATAAATAGCAGCAATTTTTGGTTGTCTATGCTACCTTAAACAGAGAAGTGTTTCTTGAGTCCTATTATTAATCTTAAACAAGCCAAAAAACACAAGAATATGTTGAAGTACTTGCTATAGATAACTAAACATAATGATACGGATTATTAGATTTGCATGAGTTCTGTGCTTACCATTGGCTTACCATTCTCCTGCACAATTTCTCCACCACCATCATCATCATCATCATCCCAAAATAAAATACAAACCTTTTTGTAGCACTGTTTTGAAATCCGAATCTTTTATTGTTAACTAATAATTTATAACTATTGTAGGAGTGGTTGGTTTTCGATTTGTAAAAACTACATTATTTTCATTGATGTCTTATTGGCATTTTTTATACCCTCCTGTGTGCCTATTATTTTGGGTGAAATCTTGTATGTCATAAAAATATCACATATAAATAAGTTAATAAGAAAGCGCATCTTTGTAGTTTCTTAGATGTGATATGATATTTCTACAAACCTGGATACCTAACGCCTTGCTTGATAATTCAAGAGTAATTATTTACCCAGGAAGGTTTTATTTATTCAGAGATGGGTTCAGCACATACTAAGAAAAGTACTTGCCTTTAAGTTCTGAAAAAAGGGATAAAAAATGCATAGCAAAGAAAGAAATTTCTCTCAAGAGAGAGAAATTGTCTCTCAAATTAAATATGCTGAACAATTAAGAATAACTGGCAAATTTGGTGTAATTGAACAACATGGGTTCCACACTCATACCACGTGCACAAGGATTTAATAGCATCGCTAGCAACAAGTGCTAAAACAGCTAACATGAGTGCTCTGGCTTTTATCCTTTTTCTGAACCTCAACAAATCCAGCTGACTATCTGGCCCCATATTCACAAAGCTTCTTAAGCCTAAAAGTTGCTCCTAGTGACAAAATTCTAAGAAAAATCTTAGAATTAGGGCATTTTCTTAGAATTTCCCCTTAAATTTAGGATTAAATCTTAGTAAAGATAAAAATATGAACAAAACATCTTAGACCTAAAAACAGCTCCTAAGGTAAAATTTGTTAAGAGTAGAGAGGAGGACTTTTAAGAGGTTTAAGAGTTTCTCTAGCAGAGGAGATAATGGCGGAAGGAAGAAATTTTCTCCAAAAACTGAACATAAAACTAAAAGTAAACACTGCTTTTCTGTCCATTTTGGTTTTCTTGTTGTTTTACTTCCTTCCATTTCTCTTGGATTGTTGGCTACATACCATCCAAAGTGCAAATTAAACAGACTGTCCTACAATCATGTAAATTGTAAAAGCTTAGACATTTTGCTCCCATCAATCTAAAATGGATTACATGTGATTTTTTATTAACCAATCACAGTCCTTGAATTGCTGCATCATCCCTAGCAACAGGGTCAACCAAAAGTTTTTCTACTTTCCTTACACAGAGTTGCTCTAAATAGTTTCCTAAATCACTTTTAGTCTAGGACTCCCAGCTAGGACTTTTTAAGCGAATATAGGAGCTCTTAGAGAGAATTCTAATAAGCTTTGTAAATATGGGCCCTGGTCGCCGTCCTCCTAAGTAGGGTTTTGCTAAAATTACATTCGCGCTCACACAAACATGATGTGTTTTACTAGCAAAGACATTAGAGTCTTATTTCCAGTCTGACCAAAAAATCAGTTTTGAGCAATGTGTCTTATAATGTAAATGCAGCTTCACATAATTTAAAGCATACATATCTATTAAAGGTTTTTTCATCATAATAAACTATTTAAAAAACTTTTTTTTTTCTTTGACAGGAAAATGAAATGAAAAGAAAAAAAATAAACACACAATACCGTTACTTAACAGTGATATGTACATGACACTGGATTTAGTGCTTTACTTAAATACAGGAATAAGCCAGAAATCAGGATTATGTTTAATGGAGACATGCCTTTCTTTTAGGCAAGCTCCATATCAGGGCCCGTATTCATAAAGCTTCTTAAGCCTAAAAGTGATGAAATTCTAAGAAAATTCTTAGAATTATGACATTTTCTTAGACTTTCCCCTTAAATTTAGGATTAAATCTTAGTAAAGATAAAAATGATTCACGAAACATCTTAGCCCTCAGCTCCTAAGGTAAAAAGAGTAGAGAGAAGGACTTTTATGGGGCTTAAGAGTTCCTATAGCAGAGGACAAAATGGTGGAAAGAAGAAATATTCTCCAAACACTGAAAATAAAGCTAAAAGTAAACACTGATCCTCTGTCCAGTTTGGTTTTCTTGTTGTTTTACTTCCTTCCAGAAGATTGTTGGCTACTGTACATACCATCCAAAAGTGCAACTTAAATAGACTGCCCTACAATCAAATAAATATAAGAACTTTACTACTGTGTGGAAATTGGTTGCTTCAAAGGTAGACACATTTTCAACATTTGGCTTTTTTAATTAACTTTAAGATATTTAGCCTATCACAGAAACTTTGCATGAAGTAGCCTGTAGTCATGATTTTTACAAAGATGATAATGTAGCATTTCAAGACCTTTACAGAGGTCAGAGGTTATTTTTATCAACCAATCACAGTCCTTGAATTGTTGCATCATCCCTAGCAACGGGGTCAACCACGCCTTCTCACTAAGATAAAGGTTTTTGTACTTTCACGGAGTTGCTCTAAAAGGTTTTTTAAATCATTTTTAGTCTAAGACTCCCATCTAGGACTTTTTAAGCTAAGATAGGAGCTCTCTGAGAGAATTTTAAGAAGATTTGTGAATACGGGCCCAGATGTGTAACATCTACCAGAGCTTCTGAGTGAGTTACTATCATGGCTAAGATGTTTATACAATGAGCATTTGTTACTCTAATTGATATTCACATCCTACAGAACTTTGGACTTACTTCAGTTTAGTATCTCATGACTGCATTAAGTTTTGCCCACAATAAAATCCTTTAAGTGCTGTTATAAGTTTGGGACAACATGATGAAGAACCCAGACTGAAACAGGTACTCATCCAGTTCTAGGAGACACCAAATGGCCTGATTATGAAGCATAACATTTCTACATTACATAACTATATTATATAAAAATCTACTGTGAGATAATCTACTGAAGCTTGGCTGAGTCTTGGCCATGTTTATCGGTAAGTGCAGTCTTTAGTCCTGAATGCAGAAAGCTCCAAACAGGTAAAGTGTTTCACAAATTAGCATCTCACATGAGACTTACAGTATTAGCTGTTTCTTCCTTGTTTAATATTACATTTGACAGCAAGGGAAAAGAAAAAAAATCTTCTTCTGTCAGTTTTTTTCTATCCCTGATTTTTATATATTTTCAGGCACAAAGCAAGGGTTTATTTTTTTTAATATAGCAGATAATACACCACTAAAACACACCATGCTTGAATTTGAGAAAAGTGACAACCGTAGAAGTGTGACTTACATACAGATACTTCTTAAGTTGATCCTATTTCAGTAAAAAAAAACATTTTGATAAAGATTTCATGAGTGAGTGAAAGTTTATAAAGTGTAGCGGCAGTGACACATTCAGTACAGCAACAATTTGCAAAAGCTACAATATCTTGAAAATTGTTCAACTTACTAACGTGTTTTTTTCTCCATTCAGTAGCTGCCTCCTAATCATCAGCATGTGCTTAACCCATCTCTGAATGAGCATAAGTTTTCATTACATACAATTGCAAGGTCTGAATGCTAATGTGCGCTGCATTCAGAATTGCTCATTACTTACCTACTAACTAAAGTGCAAGTGTTACTCATCCTGTGAATCCAGTCACATCACTGTCTTGCTATGGATTCCTTCGAGTTGGAAAAGTAATTCGTAAAAAAGACGTAATGTAATATCGAACCATTATATTTATAAAATCGTGATACTTATAGAATCGCAATACAAATTGACTCGGCACCTGGATATCATAATGATAATGTATCAGGTGTTCCCTGGTGATCTCCATGCCTATACTTTACATTAAGTAAACCATTTTCAGTGCCTTCCATTTGAATAGAGCAAACTGGTGATCAATTGAAACACATCAACTACACTGATTGGCTAATAAAATCCATCCTACATGCATCTAAAGCTAACTACTTTGAATGTTTCTTGATGTTATGCACCATGAGAAAAAGTGAGGGTGTTGGTTCGACGCACCTTTCAAGCAGGTAGTCCGTGGAGACCAGAAAGTTACTGAGTTAAGTTGGAAGAGAAAGAGGGCGGGACTTGGGAACGATCAATCTTTCCAACTTCATATGACATTTTTATTATTAAAAACAGATCCTTTGCTGCATTACTGAACAACACGTATAGCTTCTACAAAAAGATTCGAATGTGAAGCATGACAAATTCGATTCGCACTTTTGTTTGTTTGTTTAAATGCAAACCATTCAATTTCAGCTCTTACCTGCTTAATAAAGAATATCTAATGCTGTATATTTTTTAAGATGATGCTGAATAACACCAGAGTTGAAATGAATACAGTAACAGGTTTTATTTATGCCACATTAAGATGGAAATATACTTGCTTTAAACTATGTGCACACACACACACACACACACACACACACACACACACACACACACACACACACACACACACAACGGCTGTCTCACGTATCCAGCGTTTGTTTTGTGTGTAGCTTGTGCACATCCTCAGAAATTAACTTTAAGCACTTATGCAGTACATACACAAGGGGCAGTGTAGGCACCAGGGACCGCAAAAATTGTGAATAGTTTTGGACATCAAGCCGAATCAAGCCGATCTGTATGATGTGTTGGCTGGACATAAGGACTATCTTAAAGATCAACATGGAATCTTTAATCCATGCAAAATTGTCTGATTAAGGACAGTGCCCCCTACTGGTACCTCCGGTAACATGCTCAGTATACAGATGGGTATGTGAATAAGTAAAACAAGATGGTTTTAGAGCAAGTATATTTCCACCCTAACAACTTTGTTAAGTGATTTATAAACAAACACAGCAGTTGTTCTTCTGTGAAACTGTGAAAGAAGCAATGCAGACAGAAACGAAGACAACAACAAGCTTATGGACAGAAGCATGGTTTATGTGTTATGATTGTTTCATGTCTGTTCATAACATTACCTTTAACAGACATTTGCATGCTTAAACAAAGACTTTCTACAAACTAGAAACTAGAAACAGTGTGTGCACACTGACAGTGACAGGTGTGTGTGTGTGTGTGTGTGTGTGTGTGTGTGTGTGTGTGTGTGTGTGTGTGTGTGTGTGTGTGTGTGTGTGTTTGAGTGTGTGTGTGTGTGTGTGTGTTTGAATACGAAGAAGACTAGACAGATACTCATGCAGCAGTGTCACAGTTTATCATATCGTTTCTCATGATCGTTGAGATCATTTGACATATGAAACGGTGGAGGGGGTCCAGTGGGTCAGTATATTCCAACCTCATTGCTGGGATGCTAGAATGTCTAAGGCTTTTAAGGCTTCACGCATGCGTTTCCTAATCCTTAGACACACCTTGCATCTGAGCCAATAAAATGCAAAACAGTCGCTAATGAAGGAAATGTTGCTAACTCTAAACGCAAAGGGAAAGGAAACATAGGAAAAAATTCATTTGAATTCTGCAGCTCAATCATGCCAATAAGTGATCGTCAAAATAGGAAGCCTGTGATTTAGCCTGAGCGTTGTTAGCCCATGATTTATTCATGCTCTCTAGAAGTTGTTCGGTTTAACCCTGCAGCTGCTTAAACCTGGGCGGAGTTAATACAGAATACAGAACTCAAAGACTTGACTTCAATGATGGGTATCTACGGTATCAGGCAGGTTCCACAGTCCCAATATAACCTATATTCCATGACATACCAGACTCATAAATATACGGTTATAGGAAAGGGGCAGTGGAGCTGCGCATGGGCTAATGCTCAGGCTATATACTGTAATGTAGCTCTGATTTTGTAGACATATACTACTCTTTTTTACAAAATCAGGAACTTCACAGTACCTTTGTAATCCCTTAAATATTTCTTCTCCAAACACCAGAGACAGAGTGTTTCTAAAATCCTCGTGTTTTCATCACGTTGTGAATAACACTCCTTTTTGGAGAGTGTAATTCCAGGCCAACACTCTAACCATGGGCTAGTTTGTGGGCGGAGGTTTTAGCTGCTTTAACTATGAGGTTGGAAATAAAGCTCTGGACAGCCAACATAGGCTCTTCGTTTTTGTACCTGTGCATAACCATTGGTTGCTTTCGTCTTGACGGGGACGCCACTGACTGCAGGCTTGTTGAAGGGTGGGAACGGATTCGACATTGATTTGACGTTAGTGACGCCACGAACTGAAGAATGTGTGCGAGGAGGGTCTGTCCTTATGAATGGAGGGTATTCCCTTGGCTTCTCCCTTGCTTTGTTAGATTTGTTTTCAGCTGCCTTGGCTTTAGGGTTTGCATATGGTTTTCTCCCAACTGCTGACTTTCTGTTAGTGTTACTGCTGCTGGCTTTAGAGTTTACTTTAACAGTAGCCTTTCCATTTGCAATACCGCCATTGTTGTAAGCTTTAGCTGTATTTTTGCCATTGCTAATTCCATTTACTTGCATTTTTCCAGTAGACTTCTTATTTTCAGATGCTTTGCGACTGATAGTTGATTTCTTGAATAAATGAGGGCCTGCTTTAGCTCCTACTGTGGACTTAATGCCCGTAACCCTCACAGGGGCAGGTTTGGTCTTGGTAGTCTTAATCATGCTAGATTTGCTTAAGACTATTTTAACTTGCTTGGCTGATTTAGCTGAGCTAGCTGTTGCTTTATATAACTTGGCTGTCCTAGAGGAAGGTGTGGATTTGGTTTTGGTCTTGCTGCCCTAGAGTTTATGGGGTTTTGGTATTTATTATATTTGATTTGTTTTTAAGTGGTATGTGTATTTAGTGTTTTATTGGGGAAAGTAAAAGAAAGTAAAACATAAAAACAGAGGGGGGGGGGGTGAAAGTAATGGGGAAGGGTAGGAAGAGAGAAAAACAAGAAGGGTTGGTGTTTGATGACATCATGACATTAATATTGCTGGCATAGTTTTCTGTCTGAAAATATTAAAACAATATTCTAAAAATCTTTATGCAAGTACATACGGTAAGGAATGTTCAAACCAGTCATGTTAAGGATAAGAACTGTTGATAAACGAGCATTGCAATTCAGTATTCTATCGTTGGAAAGCAGAAAGCTTGGCAAAGAACAGACAGCAACGAGCAGCAGCACACATATTCCGTTAAAAGTCTTTCGACTCTAGGTTTTATGACTACACTATATAGGCTTATCAATACTCAAAACTACTGAAAAGCAAAACTTATTTCTTTGACCTGTTACAATCACTTCAAAGCCAACGTGCTGCATGAAACCACTCGCGGCAGAACAAATATTTAATAACAATTTTATCTTCCAGTCACAAACAAGGCTTGTAATGAAGTTAAACGGAAACAGATGTAAGATGTTAGCTGAATTAACATAGCAATACCCCTGTCTCACCTACGCGAGGTCAGTGTGGGTTCACACACACACAGTTCATCACAATTCACTGCAAGTTTGGCGTAGTGACTATGTTTTTCAATCTTTTGTAACGTTTTTTCAATCTTTTTCAATCACAGTATTAAAAAAAGTCTTTCAAGTCTTGCCATCTGATAAACCTTTTAAACTGAATATTTTAATGGCAGTCCTAATCATCTTCTGTAACTCTATACTACAAAACCTGTAAATCTATGTTTATATTAGAGATCTTAATAAACTGATGATTTTGGTCTTTAGGTTTTGCAATCAAACTCAATTTTCTGCTGATGTATTTAAGTGAATGCAAAAAATATCATGTGCTACGTGTGTCTGTTTGTTTATTTAGTGTTTAATTTTAATTTTTTAATTAAAAAATTGCAATAATAAAACTATGACCTCTGAATATATGACATTAAAATGTCTCTATCATATTCATAAATAACTGATTATGAGAATGTTTAAATACAATTTCCTGACATATGTCCACTTTTAATCCACCAACATGAATTTATTTAACATTATATGTTCCTTTATAAAGAAATCTGTTATAACAAGCAGTAAGCAATAATAACTTAAACAACGTCTATAGTTAGTGTAAATTTTTTAAAACTGCACCAGTAATCTTAGGTATAATTTGTTTCTGTAATCTGTTTCAGAAGGAAATTTGCTATAGAGCATTTTGTTGCTCAGTAAAAGTTTTTTTTTTTTTTTTTGTTGCTTTTGTTGCTTTGCTAATTTCTAACACACCTTAGATGGAAATAATGACATTTTGTGCATTTCTTTCCTGTGACATGTATTTTTATACTGAATTCATGCAAAATGTATTATTTAAAAAATGTCCTGAGTGTTAATTCTGATTGTGCTTTAGTTAAAAAAAATGCTAAATTGATTGAGGTTATTTTTATTTCATTAGCTCATATAACTAACCGAAGACTTGAATAGGCTTGAAACATCTACTTTCATCATTTCATCTCTCACAAACCAAATGCATTCAGGAGCAAAAGGAAGAAATAGGGCCTTGTTCTTAAGATGGGGGCGACTTTCCCATCAATCACATTGGCACTAGCCAATAACTTGCACCTGTGAGCTCAGTGGGCGGATATCACACTCCTCCTGTTCGCAGTCATGTTTCTCAGTTGGTGCTTTATTATATATTGACAGAAAAAAACAAACAAATTTGGCTAAACATGGCTTTTGAATACATTCCTTAGGGAGTTTTCAAAGATTTAGGCTCCCAGGCAATTTTTAAAACTTTAAGTGCTTGGAGCTGGTATTTCTATTCTAATTCAGCATCATAAATCAATGTATTCCCCCTAACACTCTCTTTAAACATTTCTCCCTATTGTTAAAGAGGAAAAATTCTAACATAATTCTCAAACACAGTTTTATGACCTTCAAATGATAGACATCTTAAATATGAATGTATTTTGCCCATAATGTTACCATGGAAGTTATGCAGCAAGTGACCAGTGACAACAACGATACACCTTAGAAATCCTAGAAAATGGCACGATATTTAAAAGGAAAATCTGTGAGGTCCTGTTTAATCTAAAATCTCTGTCAGGAACATGTGCAGAAACTATCTAACAAATGAAACCTCTGTGTAACTTTAAAGCTGAACAATGACAAACATTTGATCATTCTCTACAAACACGAAACATGAGTTCTTTGCAAAATGTGCCATAAAGATATCGATTAATATAATGAGACACATGAACAATGTATATGTTATATAAAATCAAAAAATGTTTTATTTTAAATTAACTTTTAATTTCTGAATAAATCTCAGGTCTGTACAGTTTTTAAGAATGGTACTCACAAAAGTGTTGGGATCCTGGGCCTGAATTCTGGGCAGAGGAGTGTCACAGCTGGGAGCGTAATGCTCACAGTAGTCGTAGGCTGCCTGAGGATTGGAGGCAATCAACAGCTGCTGGATGTCACCCTGTAGAGAAGCACAGCATGATGAAAGGTGAAGAATTGATCATCAAATGTCATCATGCAGCATTAAGACACTAGTTTTTTGTTTTAAGGCACATTAATTACTGGTCTTATATAAGTAGATTTAGCTCTCCATCGCTATTCAAGTTCTCCAACAATCTGAGCTCTCTCACACTGGAATAGTGCTGTTAATCTTGGTGCACCCTTTAAACTGGTATGTCTATTTCTTGTAATATTTCTTTTTCTGACCACTTCTGAATTTAAAAACACTTCAACTTTCAACAGATCACATGACAGATTATTTTTTTTTATATCACCTAACTATTATTTTTATTGGGGCTTTTACCATTTCTTAGTGTCCATGCTGGTCTGGGGTTCAATTCACACCAGATGCCCCTCCATGCTACAATCCGCCCATTTCTCCAGGCTTGGGAATGGCACTGGGGATGTACAGCATCTCTAGTGGCTGGGTATTGTATATGGGCATAAATCAGCTTGGGATTGTATTAAGTGCCTTGTCCAAACAGTGGCAACCTGTCAGTTTCAGGACTCTAACCCCTAACCAGCATCCCAGAGACTTAACCACCTGAGCATCCACTTTCCCATCACCTAATAAAAGTTTAAAATTAAACATCAAAATCCCGAAATGTCCTGAACACCTTCCATGCATGTTCCTGGCTCATTTCCACTGTACAAAGTGTAGGCTCTGGATCATGACATACAGTAGTGGTTACTGAAGATAAACTAGTGAATGAGTGTTGTCTGGTGTATAGTCTCCTGCTTCTTCCCATAGTTTGTTATGACATTGCTGGATTTCAGGTCTGAACTCCACTTTCCGTAATGCACTAAAGCCTTGTGGTAGATAGGACAAGCACATGCTTAAAGCTACATTTTGGCAGGGTATAAACTCAAAGGCCACAATCATCAGGCCACCATAGAATCCCTCACTAACATGGCTAATCAAGTCGATCAACAATCAACACATTCCCAAGGGGAGCTATTAGCTCCATAGTCAATGTTGTTCATCCAGAACCCATGCAGTTGGGTTGTATGAAGTTACACATGAAGAGTGAGAAAATCAGGAAAGGATGCAAACCTACTCATATTGTTGTTCAAAACACTTTCTGTAAGAAATGGAGCACCTCATCTCAATCCTCAGAGGGCACCAGCTCCACCTCTAATGCCTCCATGGTAAGTTTCATAACAATTAATATTTGACCTAAATATTCAGATACACACTCAAACCATGAGTAACTCTGGGGCAGACAACTACATGGACTAAGGTAAAGTTTCTGAGTGCAATATTCCCGCTTTGTTGCTCTAACAACTTCTCGAGATCTATGCCATTAAACAGGGAACCATTGAACCTGGCACCCAAAACATCTGATCCTCCAAGTCAGCATTTTGCATGAGGAACCACACAATCACATATTCTTGATTTTCCTTGAATGTTTCTTTACATTCCCCACATATCATGGCATAAAAAACTAGATAAAATCTATCCTCTCACGACATATCTGTTAATATCCACTTGCAGAACCTAGCCTCTTGCAGAACAACAGGCCATGGAGTAGTATGAACGATTAACCTTGCACCAAGATTATTTCCATACTTCTAGATCACATGCCTCTTGTGAGGTTCTTCTTTTAATTTGGCTTCAACCAAATCACACACAAGTATCCTTACCCTCTTCTCCAGTTCATTCAGCCCTTGAACAACTTTGGATGGATATAATTAAAGTTATCATGATGCAATCCACTTACTAAATGCATTCTGCATGCGGCACAGGTTTTAAACCTCACTGTAAAACAGTATGGTGTGAAACAAATCTCATCATATAATTCATATGATGGAATGTCTGCTCCTGTCACTATTCCTCATCTTTACCACTGAAACTGGCACTGCCCCCTCCTGTTATTTATGTTAATAACATAAATAATAACAATATTTATTTAGTGGCATTATTTTAAACTATAATCTGTTTCAAATCAATAGGTAATGGTTTAAATGTTGCCAAACTTCATTGCTTAATTACCACTGACCTGGAAAACCTCGTTATCCAGGAGACGACTGCCAAAGACAGTGATGCCTTTGGTGTCCACCACTGGTTTGTTACTTCTTGGAAGGGGTCTTGTCATTTGCTTCTTGCAGTCAAGAAGAAGGGTGACATTTTTCTTCTGTACAGAGATAGCAATACGGTGCCACCTACAGGGTTGATGGAGAGAAAGCATCAGAAAGCACAGACGACTGTGACGGACTACAGTTTCCATTAATGCATGCTGTACAGCATCTTAAGCACATTTAAAGAAAGCCTGTCAAGCTAGTGTATAGAGAAAACTATTGGTTTATAAAAAATGATAGAGGTTACAACAACAACAAAAAACTCTAATGTGTGTGAAGTTACACTACACTGTTCAGTGTGTTTGCATGATTGACTCTGACTTTGTTGCTCATCATCATTTGTTGGCCAAAACATCGGTGCTTGGTTTAATACCTCAGTGAGGTAGTGACTAGCCTACTAGATGTTATAAAGCATATGCATTGTATTAGTTTTGATTATGAAAATAACAGTGAGTTGCAGCCCTAATGTAGTGTATGTCAATCGTGATTGTGCTCTGAATGGCTCGGTTACTGACTTGCCATCAGCCAGGTTGACGCCTTTGAACAAGGGGTAGTTCTCTGGGGTAGGCATGCGGTTCTGGTCCTCATACAGGAAGATGGGTGAGCGGCCCAGCTCCAGTCCCAACTGCTGCACACCCTGCTCATTGTAGATGGACAGGAGGAAGGCCTGAAGCCCAGCCTTGGCCTTCACAGTGGTCATGATGGAGAAGTTCTCTGGAAAACGACCTTGTACGAAAGAAATATTTACCTTAGAAGATTTTAGGGTTAGAAATAATTAAGCAGCAATGAATGTACAGAAGAAGAAAGAGTAGAGATGAAACGAACAGAGCAAAAAATCCAAGACCAACATTCAAAACAACAACACTCAAGTCACCAAAGAAATCAAATGAACAGTACCTTCATCGATCAAACTGATGGAATAATGTTTTGCTACAGTGATGAATTAATGAATTTATCAGGATGTCTGGGATTAGTACCTGGGAAGAGTTGCTTGGTTGGAGCAGAGATTTGGGCCTTCTTGTTGATGCGGTAGGCATGATCAATACCGGAACGCTGTGAGACACAAAAACCTGATACCTTTTGTACACCTTCAGGGAGGGAGGGAAGCTGGAGAACCCGCAAAACATCAACTGGGTCTATGAATAGAGAGGACAAATGAATTAACAAAATTCACTCCAGGCACAGAAGACATTTAAAGAAGCAATAAAGGACAAAGTTTTTACGCACATGGCAGCAAACATGATAATTCAAAGGTAGTTTACTCCACATGCACCATGAAAAGTCTAATGCTTTACTGGTGCAAAGCCAGTAGAGTGTAAAGGCGTAACACAATCCATGATCTGTTTAGTTTTTAAATTGTTAATTTATGTTTTCATACTTGATTTAAAGCAATCTGGAAATAACTGGAAAGAAGAAACGTTTCTCTTTCATATAATAACAAATGGAAATTTGCTGACCTTTATTCCACTCCTGAACCAGACAGCCTGTGGAAATTTCTGCAAGGATTTCTAAGATTTAGCTAATGCGAGTAAGGAAGCTTAATAGGGAATTACAGGACAAGCAAGCAAGTAATAGAGAGAGAGAGAGAGAGAGAGAGAGAGTTGGAGAGGTGAAAGGTCACTACGGTACATTTACATCGTTACTGTACTTAAGAACAGTTTTCATGTATCTGAACTTTATGTGCGAAGTTAAATTAGTGGGTACTTTTTAATCTTACTGCAGTACATCAACAAATATCTCTACTTCACCACATGTGTGTATGGCGATGCGTTACGTAAGCACAGTGGTGTGTAGCATTTGAAGTGGTAATATCGCCACCTGCTGTTAGAATAGAATGATTCCTTACAGTCTATAGCATGTATTGGCAGATAATGTATTAAAAAAACTGTATAATATTAAAAAGCTGTAACGACGCTGGTTGCGCAAGGGGCAGAGCCGCGCTTAAATTGTTCAGAACAGGCAGATCTGCAGGCTGCTACTACACGGAGTTCTGAACAGGCAAAGGCACAGTTATAAATACGGTTGCCAGGCAACGCCGTCGTCAGGCAATCAGCCCGAACGAGTCGAACCTGGCGGCGTGTTATTTAAGGTTCCTGATACCAGTGCACTTTGTGCGATCATTTAGGTAGCACCGGTAAGGTATCATGGCCAGAGATGAGATGAGATGAGATGAGATGAGATGAGATGAGACGAAAAGAAAAGTTGAAGAGACAGAGGCAAAGCCCCACCCTCTGCCTCTTTAAGACGCCAGCGTGCGCGCTCAGTTTCAGTTAAAGTGCACAAAGCCCACCCAAACCCTCCTTCTCCTCTCTATAAATCCTCAGTAAGGATGAAGGCCCCGAAAGGATAAAAGTTTTGTTTTATTTTGTGTTTTCGGTTTTCCTTTGTTTCGTTTAAGTTCACATAATTAATAAACCCACGCCAACGGGAAGGTCTTCCCGTGCATATCATAGGCACTCTCACAACCTCCTATCACACTGATCCCCTCTATAGCCCTAGATAAGGGCTCTTATCATTAAAAACATCTCGTGGTGCAGCTCTCTATACCACGCCACGTAACAAAATCTTATATTTATTTAAGAACATTTTAATAAAGAAATTGTTTTTTACATTTGTCTACATTTAATGTATTTTTACCTGCTAAAATATATTTTTTAGAATCGCCATCCTCTATGTACATATAATTAATGCTACAACTAAATAGTCTGAATAGAAGACCTTAATCAACAATGCAATCAAAACCACGTCTCACTATTTAGACCAGTAATCACATCCATTTTTTCAATGATCTTAAATACTAGAACATGGAACTGACAGTTTATTGTGCTGATTGTTTAAACAATTAATACAGTAGCTCTGAATGTCTACTCTTGGGGCATACATTGTGACCTCGCACCTCCAGGGTCAAGGGTTCAAGTCCCTCCTCAGGTCTTTGTGTGTGTGGAGTTTGCTTTGTGGGTACTTGGATTTCCTCCCTCAGTCCAGGGACATGCAGTTAATTGGTGCTTCCAATTTGCGCATAGTGTGTGGGTGAGTGTGTGCCCTCTGATGGATGTACACCCTGTACAGAGTGTAGCTAGTGCCCTCGGATAGTCAGGCCATGAAAACAACAGAAACTGTGAGACCAAAAAACCCCAAACATTCTTAAGCATGACCAACAACCTCCACAGGCCAAGGGTGAAGGTCACAAGCCATTATTAAACAAGACTCTAAAGAACCTATCAAAGTGATGGAAAAACCAAAGTGTAGAGAAAGAAAAGATCGGCTCCTGATCCAAAAGTTATGAGCTACAGTATGAGCTCGCATGGCTGCTTCCGGAACATTCTCACTGATCTTTGCTAATGATGGAGCAGTAGAGTTAACTCAGAGTCTAAAACATTCTGTTTGAGAATTTACAGAGAAACATGTCCAATCTAACTGGGGGGGATCTTCATCATGCAGCAACACAACACAGCTCCCACAATGCAACACGAAAGGAGACGCACAACACCTGGGAGAAACTGTGCTACAAGTCTGGAAAAACATTACAAAAGAAGAAGTTTAGTGATGTCAATGGGTCACCAGTTTTAAATAAAAAATTGTGTTTTATGTAGCTTCTTGCAATAATATTAAGAGTTCATTTCTTTACGTTGCTGTAAGACTATTAGTTCCTATACTGTTGCTCATCTAAACAGCTGTTTGAAACACAGCATAGGTCAATGATGATAAAAAAAAATGTTTTTGGATATGTCAGGCAGAAAGCAAGTTTACTCTTATAATGTGTACATTTTACCACCACTACTGGAATATAAGAATGACAGGGAATGCATTACGTTACGTTAAAACCAAGCACACAATTGTTTTTCTTGTGAAATTCCCAATAAGTTTGATGTTTCACATGACCCTCTTCCTATTGAAAAAACAAAAGTTGGATCCAAGATGGCCGACTTCCAAATGGCTACCATGGTCACCACCCATCTTGAAAAGTTTGCCCCCTCACATATACTGTACTAATGTGCCACAAACAGGACGTTAATATCACCAACCATTCCCATTTTATTAAGGTGTATGAATGGCCCACCCTGTAGAACAAGATTTCTAAGAATTTGGCCACACACACACACACACACACACACACGCACACACACACAAACTTATACACGTGCATACACAGACTGCACATGTTTTTCAAGTTGCTACTATTTGCACGTCTGGTACACACTCAACTGCATTTAGTTGTTGAATACCTGTCCAGTGCTTAAAGTTCCAATCCAAAAAAATCCAAAAAAATCCACCTTACTCAATTTGTTGTAATTTTCTATTTTTTTTTCTCCTGTTTTGTGTCATGCTGTTTTGTCTTGTTATTTGTTTTGTCCTGGAGCTCTGTCACTAAAACAAATTCCTTGTACGTGCAAGCGTACTTGGCAATAAAACTCTTCTGATTCTGAAACTCTTCTGATTCTGATTCTGATTATCCTTGTATCTATTAGGAAAAAAAGCCACCAGGCATCACCTGATGCGAGATTATCACCACACTGAGTCACTGCACCTATTAACTGAATCTAATCTAGCAAATTTTCATATCATGATTTTAGAAATATCCTGATTCCTTGTTTAGACATCCCACCTGCAGGATCATAGAGGAACTGCAACATCTTACTATCACAAATGCAAACATATAAATGTATGTATTTTGTAGTCAGTGAGGCGATACACTGAATTATGATACGTAACTGCACCGATTTTACCCCATCTATCTATCTATCTATCTATCTATCTATCTATCTATCTATCTATACAGAATCTGGCTGGCTTGATGTACTTTCAGGAGTTTTACTGAATCAATGTAATATGATTTTCAAAAAATGGATTTAATGACTTTAATTGAACAGCATTGTTGCACGAAGCAAGGAAACAAGCAAGAAAACAAAAAATACAAGAATCTGATTGTTTTGCGTTACCACGTTCTTATAAAGCACAGTCTGTCTGCATTTTGTTTTAATGTCCTGATTGATTGACACCGCTTTAAATAAATGCTACACTGAGAAAACAAATGCTAACTACTTCCTGTCTCAATCAGGAAGTGGATGTAATTCATGCTTATACCGAACTGTGTTTTTGATCTTGATGAACTGAAGGTTCAGATGAAATGACAGAGAAAATAAATGCAGAAAACCATGCACACCCATGTTTTTGTATGACAGCAAATTTGACACATGAAGGGTAATATGTGATGTTTTGTATTTCAAAGCTGACCGAAACATTTTTTAAATGGCATTAAAATTACATTTTCATCAGTTTAGGCTTTTACTTTATTTATAGTTCACTTAGTGTTATTAGTGTTCCCATGAAATGCCAGTAACATCCTGGATCTAAATTAATCAGTAACACAGACTTACATTGTGTAAATATGAACAAATTTCATTCGTTAACAGTAAAAACACTCTACAGTCTTTCTTTAGGGTTTTGAAATTCTGCAGAAATTTTTAATTCACAACCAATAATTCCTAAAATTTAGTTTAAACAGATTCTGTAAACTTTCAGTAGACAACCACCACTAGCAGTTAAGTTTTTTTCAATCTTTACAATTAATGTTTACAATCGTTTGCAAAAGCAGTGTAACACATGGTTTTAAAAATAAAGTAACACCTCTCCCTAAAATTATACGAACACTGTTGACTAAGCAAAAATCTCTGCATGCATGTCTTTCTCTGTTTCCCTGTTTCCAACTTTGTTATATACTGTATATATACAATGTGTTAGGAAAGGGATGCTCCAAGGATCACCTGATACAATTTCATTGTGATACAGATGTGCCGATTTGATTTCAATTGTTATTCTGTTAGTATCAAGATTTTATAAATATCCTGATTCTATCAATCATTAAAAAATATATTTTGTTTCAATTCTAAACAAGCTTATCAAATCATTTGCTGTTTAGAATAGTTTAGAACAACACCTGTAGGATTATAGAGGAACTGCAAATGCAAATGCATCTTAAAAAGAAAATAAAAAATCTATTTCAGTGCATGATTATACATGATACAAAATATAAGAATTACCAAGCAAAAGAATTGAAAAATGTAACTGAATCCATTATTTCCCCTGGAGTATGTGTCATAAATGAATGATAATAATGTATAAACATATCTAACATGTAACAAAGTGTTTTAATGTCATTTTTCTGCCATCAGGATATAACCTGATATAAGGGGCTACTAAACACACCTCTTTATATGACATCACATAAATCCGGTCAAATTATTTCTATTTGATCAAGCACATTCACAAGCATTAAGGCCAGAAAGTAAATTCGGCTAATTTGAGTCGCCCGTGAGATGTACTTACTTAATGCACCAAACACAGGAGAAGGAAAAATAACAGAAAAGTTTTAACAGTGTAATGTCAGAGCATTCCGTTAGGTGGACATTTCTAGCATTGGTGTAGGTGCGAGTAGTCGTCTGTCCTAACAGTGACACAGTCAGACAGGCAAAACCCTCCTCTGTGGCACACACAGTACAGCATTCATCTTACTATTAAACTCTGCCTTTTTACGGGTGAAAAAAAAGTGTTTCCCCTTGACGTTTGCGGTTATATAAACATAACTGCACAAAGTGCACACACACACACACACACACACGCACACACACACACACACGCACACACACACACACACACACACACACACACACACACATAAAGACACTGAGTCTTTCACTCGCTCACTTCTGAGGGCTTCATAATAACCCATTCATTACACATTTTCAGACTGGCTTTGGAAAACATAACGCTTTGAAGATTTTAGTTGAATTAAGGGATTCTCTTTTTTAAATTGCTTTGATTTTATGGAGAAAAAGCAGCTTTATAAAGAAGTACAAAAAAGTGATTTATTACCACCAACAACAAAAAACTTTTTTGTAATATTGCAATTTAAATTTATTTAACTAGACTAATTATTACATTCCAAAATCAATGTACAAATTCAATGTTTCAAATAAAAATCACATATATATATATTTGTTTTTTAAACCTGGAAAGTAACTTCGTCATTAATTATCACTCTATACCAGATGTTGCTGTGTGAATTGATAATATAATCAGGAAAAATATATATTCACATTTTTACAACGATGGTAGGACTCAAGTCAACACTCACACTCTGGACAATTTAGGATTGCAAATTAGCCTAATGCAGGAAATTGAAGGACCCTGAGGAAACCCAGCAGCACACAGACCTGAGACCTGGAGTGGAAGGCAATAATATACAGTACATTATACTGTATGTGCACTGTTCTCTCTTCTGTTGTCTCTGTTTTTTTTTTTTGTTTTGTTTTTTTAATCTTCTAGAGAATATATTTCTATATTTATCCTGAAAAATAATCCACAACCATGCAGTGATTAGACGGGCTTGGGCCTGATCTGATTCTAAACTTCTCCTTTGAAACATAACTGGAGGTTGAGAAGCTTTAGTACAGTCAGCATCATGAACCTGCACGAGCCCTGATGCGCAGCACCGTTCTAGCCTCTGGCACCTGCTGGAATTCCCGCGCGTATCAGCGGATTTATCCCACATGCATCCGAATAATGTCGTGTTTATAAATCTTTAAAATGATGAAAAATGGACATCGTTTTCACACGGCACGCACACGTCTGTGATGTCTGAGCGAGATATGAGCCACGCGCAAAAAAACGCAGAACGAGCCTCTCACCGGGCGCGAGCGTAAAGCCGACAATAAAACAGAATAACGCAAAACACACATCTGCAGCAGATAGACCTTACCTGCTCGTGTCTGGAGGACGAGCACAAGACTCAGCAGGAGGGACACGCGGTGTTCGATCCACGGTCTCCGTTTCATCCAAGTATCCATAGTTCCCAGGCTTTGGTGAGGCTACACGACAGCACACAGGTGATGGTGATGGGTTTAAAAGCCAGATTTCTACCATACGCCCACGTTTTAACATAAAACCTAGACAGTCACAGGGAACCTGGTTAATAAATTTAACGCTAAGGGGCCATGGAGTCAGGAGGAGAGAGAGAGAGAGACTTGGAAACACGCTTTCTCTCTCCAAGTCTCTCTTCTACTTCTTCTTACTTTACTCCTCAAAAACCTCGGCAGGATGTGTGTGTGGTTGAGTGGGAGAGAGAGAGTGAGAGAGTTAGGGAGTGAGGGAGGGAGGGAAGCTACACGCAGTAATCACAGGCTACACGTCAGGACGAGGCTCAGGAACAGACGCGCCTTTGTGCAGGTCCTCCTCCAGGTTTAACAGAATGATCACTTCCTCACTCTCTGGTCTGATCGGCTTCATTCATGATAAGAAACTCGACATATCCTGAGCTTACGTCATCTCACGTGACCATAAAGTACAGCGCATTATTCTCAGCGCTGCTTATTAACATTAACACGCCCGTACAATAATAGAGAAGCACACTGGAGTCACGTGACCCGCATATGCTGTTTATTAGGAACACCTGTACACCTGCTCACTCGTGCAATTCTATCACAAATAATAATAATTATTAATAATAATAATAATAATAATAATAATAATAATAATAATAATACAGAAACCGGACAAGCGCTTTAGTTAAATGTTCACATGATCTATATTCAACTGTCCTCATTTTAAGGCAACTGACACTGTAATTATTGGACCTTTTGACTCCTCTGGTTCTCCCTAGCATCCTACTTTAAACCGAGCAAGGAGTTTAACATCTTGTTGTTCATTGTTTAAGTTACCTACCCCTTAAAACTCAGAACAGTTTAGCCATTTTTTTGTTTGTTTTGCTGTTAATAAACACATAAACGGCTCAGGATTGTGCTGTATATAGTTATATACATTTTCTTAAGATAAGCAATATGATGAGCTGAATTCAGTTTAATTTTAAATGACTATACAAACATGACTGAGCAAAAGAAATTTAACATGGCTTACATAGACAGGCAATAAGACAGATACATGATCACATGTTTTTATTGTTGTTTCTATGATAAAATAAATTCTTCCTCTTCTTCCTTGACTTTCAGCTGTTCCCTTTCTGGGGTCGCCACAGCGAATCATCTGCCGTCTAATGCTCCTCTGCATACTCTTCTTTCATCACACCAACTAACTTCATGTCTTCTCTCACTGCAGCCATAAATCTCCACTTTGCTCTTCCTTTAGACCTCCTACCTGGCAGTTCCAACCTCAGCATCCTTTTACCCATATATTTACAATCTCTCCTCTGAACACGTCCAAACCACCTCAATCTGGCCTCTCTGAATTTATCTCCAAAACATCTAACATGGGTTGTCCCTCTGATGAACTCATTCTTGATCCTATCTATCTTTGTTACTCCCAAACAAAACCTCAACATCTCCATCTCTGCTACCTCCAGCTCTGCCTCCTGTCTTTTCTTCAGGACCATTATCTCTCCATAGAGCATCGCTGGTCTCACCACTATCTTGTACACCTTTCCTTACATTCTTGCTGATACTCTTTTGTCACTTAACACACCTGACACTTTTTCCACCAATTCCAACCTGCCTGTACACACCTCTTCACCTCCTTTCCACACTCTCCATTACTCTGGAGCGTTGACCCTAAGTATTTAAAGTCCTGCATCTTCTTTACCTCTGTAGCCTCACCATTCCACTTGGGTTCCTCTCATTCACACACATGTATTCTGTCTTGCTACAGCTAACATTCCTCTGCTTTCCAGAGTGTACCTCCACCTCTCTAGATTTTCCTCCACCTGTTCCCTGCTCACGCTACACAGCACAATGTCATCTGCAAACATCATTGTCCATAGAGACTCCTGTCTAACCTCATCTTTCATCCTGTCCATCACCAGAGCAAACAAGAAGGGGCTCAGAGACCCACCTACACATTGAACTCTTCTGTCACACCTACAACACATCTCACCACTGTCTTACAGCACTCATACATGTCCTGCACCACTCTAAAATACTTCTCTGCCACTCCAGACTTCCACATACAATACCACAGCTCCTCTCTCGGCACTCTGTCATACACTTTTTCTAAATCTACAAAGACAACTCCCTATTACCTTCTCTGTACTTCTCCATCAGCATCCTCAAAGCAAATACTGCATCTGTTGTACTTTTTCTAGACATGAAACCATATTGCTGCTCACAAATGCTCTCCTCTGCACTTAACCTAGCTTCTACTACTATTTCCCAAAGCTTCATTGTATGGCTCATCATCTTTATTCCTCTGTAGTTGCCACAGCTCTGCACATCTTCCTTGTTCTTTAAGATCAGCACTAATGCACTTCTCCTCCATTCCTCTGGGATCCTCTCACTCTCCAAAATCTTGTTAAACAGACTAGACAGAAATCCCTCCTAAGCACAACCATCCCTCCACAGGTATGTCATCAGGGCCAACTGCCTTTCATCTCTTCATCGTCTTTAACGCCCTCCTCACCTCACTCTTATTGATTTTTGATACTTTCTGCTCCACAATAGTCACCTCTTCTACTCATCATTCTCTTTCATCTTCCTCATTCATCAACTCTTCCCATCGACCTCCTGGCACCTGTCAGTACATTTCCATCCCTATCTTTAATCACTCTAACATGCTGCACATCATTTCCATCTCTATCTCTTTGCCTCGAAACCTAGCCTTACGTACTGTACAACCTAGCAGTCCTCAAGTCCTCATATGTTCTTTGTTTGGCCTTTGCCACCTCTACCTTCACCTTATGCTGCATCTCCCTGTACTCCTGTCTACCCTCTTCAGTCCTCTCAGTGTCCCACTTCTTCTTATTCTTCTTATTACTCTTTCCCTATATACACTCTTGGACTTCCTCAACAACCAACTCTCTTGCCTTCCCTGTTATAATCCCAACACTCAAAGTCCCTACTGCCACTCCTAAATGCTTGCCTTTTCTTTTCTCTCTCTGCCTATGAACACACCTTCCTCCTCTCCTTCTTCGACCAACAGTAGCCCAATTTCCACCAGCACCCTGCAGGTCAACAGCACCGGTGGCGGTCGTTGTTAACTCGGGCCACAACCGATCCGGTATGGAAGTCCTGTTAATGAGTCGCATCATTTGATTTGGCAAATGTTTTTGGATGCCCTTCCTGCGACAACCCTCTGCATTTATCCAGACTTGGGACTAGCACAAGAAGACAGTGGATTGTGCTTGCATTTCTATGATAAAATAAATAAATAAATAATGTTGTGCTAATTTACTTTTATATAAGTTATGATGACTTACATTCTACTTGATATATCAGAAATACCAAATCTCACTGGCAGGGCTATCATCTCAGCACATATATTGTCACATTATCGTCATTAACATGTGTGGATTTGTATGATAGTCCAGTTTTTATGCCTTCACTCACTCCAGGACACTTAAATCCTATAACCAGTTGCTCTTGAGGTCCAGACTGAAGTTTAAAGACAATCTCAAAATTGTGGTTATCTTTCCAAATTTGTGGAACAGTCTAGATTAAAAACCCATTTTATTTGGCTTTAAATTTATTTGGCTTTAAATCCTGGTTTAGACATTTTTCATTTATTTAGTGCATTCTTATCACTGCCCTAATGTATTTTATTTCTGTATTTATTTAAATTATGTCCCAAGCCCAGATAAAATGGGAGGGTTGGGTCAGGTAGGGCGTTTGATGTAAAACCTGTGCCCTCGATGGGAGCAGATGAAAGATTAACAACATACATTTAAATTAGGTACAAAACTTTCTTCAACATCTGTTGTTTTAAAATTTTTCAAAATGAAGAAAAACATTTCATTTTATTGATTCTAACCAAGACATCAAGTTTGTTGGTGCCAGATGCGCTGGTTAGCGCTTTAAGCATTTCAGAATATACTGATCTCCTGCGGGATTTTCACACAGAGAACAGTTTCCACAAAATGATAGAAAAAAAAAAAACATTGAGTGAGTGAGTGAACGTTTTGTGACTGGAACCACGTTGTTATTGAAAGGTCAGAGAAAAAAATGTCCAAAGTGGGTTGAGCTCCTAGGAATTGAGTATCTCAAGTAATCACTGTTTATAACTGTGATGAGGAGAAAAGCATCTTATAAAGCACAACAATGGCAGAAGTTCATATCAAGTTCTAGTCCCGTTAGTCAATAACAGGAATCTGAGGCTACCATGTGGGCATTCTCGCCTATACCGGACAAAAGTTGAGAAGATTAGTCTTTTTCAGTTTTCCAGTACAAAGTGATTACCTAAATTATTTTACAGACCCTCTGATTTCTCTTGTTAAGGTCTATCAGTCTGAAGACCCTCTGCTAGACCATGGCTAAAGCTTTCTGATACCTCAACATGGGCACCAAGGTAGCAGCTAGACAAATGCGAAGAATTTAGAAACCAAGCAAACCTCTCCACCTAGGACTTCTTAACAGCAATGGTCCAAAAGAAGAAGAATTTTACATCACAGTAGGGACTATGTAATTTCTATAAGGTACATGTTTGCTGGTTTGTTAAAACTACAGTTTAGAAATGCATTACCTGAGCTTGGTATGACTTTACAGGATGGATTACTTCATGGATTCTGTTTAAGAATGTTTCATGTTGTTAATGTTATATTTTGTATTAATTTATAAATCTTGGAACTGTGTCTGTTGGGTAAATACACGATGAACATCCCATCACTACAGAAGCCCACACTCTATTGTGTGTCACATGATATAAGAAGGGATTTACTGAAGTCAGGAGCTGTGGTTGTCTGGATACCAGATGCCAGGGTGCTGGACATCGCAGGTAATCTCAGGGCCAGGGACTTTATAGGTGGTACTTTATAGGTGGTACATCAGGGTAAGTTTTTTGCTTTTAGGGCACTTTCACTCAGAAGGTGATGCTCTCAATGTAAGGTTTCATTTTTGGCATTTTCATCAAATTATTTACTTATTATTTCAGAAACTTTTCAGAAATTTTGGATTTTTGTAGACCGGAACTCAACAGCACCTCTAGTGATAATAAGAAAAACACAGAATGGTATGAAGAACGAAAGCTTCTTTAAAATTCAAATTAAAAGGTTTATTAAGCTCACAAGTGACAGTTGTGTTGAGTTATCCTGTGTAGGGCTGTGTGGGCTTAGAGACTATCCCAGGAAGCTCATGGCAAAAGGTGAAGGCCATCCTAGATGGGTGCCAACACATCACATGGCACATGGGAGGAAACTGGAGTACCCAAAAGAAACTCACCAAGCATGAGAAGAACATACTGTACAAACTCCGCACACACTGACATAATGTAAGATTCAAACAATACCCTGGATATAAGAGGCAACAGTACATGCCACTAAGACATTATGTCAGGATTCCTCAGAGAGAAACACTAGGTTCCACTCCAGGTCCCTGAATATTATACATTATCATCATATTTAGGGAAGAAAATTTCCTCTTAATTTTTATGATAACACAAATAAGGCTTTATAATACAAATTTCTCAATGCTTTCAGTTTTGTCTTCAGGGTTTTTTATTAAATTTTAGCTGCCTACAGGAACCAGGTGCAGACTGAATAAGACTTGGGTTAAATGCTGTGACTTTCTTTTCCAGTTAAGAAAAGAACTGAAGAACTGAAGAACTGAAGAAAAAAAGTTCCAGCAAAAAGGAAACCAGCAATACAACAGTCCATTCTTGAGGTTATACAAAAACATGCACTATTTTTATCGTATTTTATAGTCACCATTACATTATTTCTTCTCTTAGTCATATTTCTCAAATGCAGTTTAGGGATGTTGTTCTTGTCATTCCAGCAGTCAAGAACAGAGCTGTTAAGCAACTTTCTATAAAGTCTTAGACAGAAAAGAGGGTGTCTGAGATCAGAGCTGTTATGATGTGGTTTCTTAATGAGCGTCTGTGAAAAGTCTTTATAAAAACGTGGGAACTTGGCCCAGTTGGAGTCGGTGTGTTTAGTGACGACTCTGCAATCAGTGATAATTGCAGAAATGACAGACAAAGTGAAAGTCTTAAGTGAAATGTGAAATGAAAGCATTTATCTGTTACATCTGTACATTATTTTGGTTTAAGATTATTTTAAAACTAGGTTTGGTTTATTGTGTAACTTCTGCCTTTGGATCAGTTATTTTCCCCAACATACAGTAATAAAACAAGTTCCTGTTCCAAAAACAAGATGGATGATATATGTCCCAAACTTTATGATAAGTCCAATATGTTTTTTTGTTTTTTTAGACTTTAGATAATGGTTTACTGATGCATTAATTAATTTGAAACACAACTTTTTGTGTTCCTGGATAGTATGTATAGAAAATGGACATTATTCCTGTTAAATTGAGAAATTAAATTTAGTAGTTAACCAATTTTCTAAGTAAAAACAGGTAAATTTGCATATTGTTATTTACATAAGGTCTGAATAAAACAACATATGAATCAAGATTTATATGTATTTATACTACAGTTAAACAAAGAAATCAACAAAAATTATTAGAAGGGAGTATTTTTTTTTAGATAATGTAGATCACTTTGCTGTAATGTATTCTCCCATCATGTTTTATGATATATGCCTTGTAGGCCTTATTCATTTTAGCAGAAGCTGTCACAGGGTATATTTGCTCTCTTGTCTTGATAAACTGGCCACGTATATAAAAGAATGTGTCTGGAGAATGCTCGCAAGGTCTGGATGCCGTCCCTGATAAATTCAGATCGTTCTGTGTGTTCTCTTAGGCAGCTAGAACTGTATACAATATATACAGTATGGTCAGAAGTCAAATAAATGTTATAGAGCAAGAATGTCTTTTAAAAAAGAGTAAATAATGAACAAAGTAAGTATTTGGTGGGACGACGCTTCGAGGATGCTTTAGTTTCAGGTCCAATTTGTGTAGTTTTATAGTGGAATTAGCTCATAAGTTTTACTCAGCGTCCTGTAAAACTGTACACAGCTCTGCTGAGGACTTTAACTGTCACCCCAGCCTTTTTTTCTGTGTGCAGAATCCGGCAGCTTAAATTTTCTCATTTGTCTGAAAAGTGATCACTTATATAATGTGCTACTTTCTTTTCTAGCATACAAATATTTTTTTTTTTTATTGAATACTAACGTTTAAACATCAGATTGTTTTTCTTTTACTAAAGCTAAAATAATGACCTAAAATTAATTATTTGTACTAAAAAACACTGGGTGGCTTTTGTACAGTGCTGTATTACTATGTAAAGTTGTAGAAAATTCTAAAAGGTTTCTGAATATTTTTGCAAGTTCTACAACATTCTAGAAAATACTCAATCTCACACACAGGGGAAAAAAGTATATATATTTTTAATTGTGCTAGCAATTTCATATTATATAATTTAGCTAAACTAATAATACCTGCTAACAATTCCACTTTAGGTAAACACAAGGTGCAGAATTAACTCTATAGCCACATATGTGTTTTGTTCAGATACCAAGGCACTTGACTAAACTGTATAAGTACACACACCCCATTACTGTTTTTTTTTTATTTTTGGTGGGGAGGGGGTGGGGGGGGTTACCAGGTGGAGCACACATGCGGAAAAGCAAAATGTCACCACAGACAGACACAGCACGTACTTGTGGCCGGCCTGGCTATTTAAGAATTGGACCTTGTAATTACAATAAAGCAGGCAAGAGTTCCTCACAGGGTCTATATTTTACTGGGCAGGGCTGCAAACCATGCGCACACACCCTGCAACAGACAAAAATAGATAAAAGCAGTAGCTGATTGACTGAATGTATGCGCTTTACATTATTCACTATAGATCTAAAAATGTAAATAACAATATAGCACAATATAGCTGAACAATAAGTGCTAAACAGGAAGTGGACAGTTTCTCGGGATACAGATTACAGATCTGGACACAGATATAATTATCTTAAATACATGTATAAATTATTTGCACTTGATTTTTCAGTTCCTCCACTACAGTAAAATCCTCAGTGTTGATTTAACACAACAGAGTTTATTAAAGGGGTGTTAGGGTGTTAATTAAACACTGGGAGTTTTGCTGTATGGCTTATTTGTGGAGCTTGAGAATCTAAACCCTCTTTAGTATCTGATTTTGATATTATGGTCAACAAATACTACACTGATTAAAAGTTGTTTTAAAAAATCTAATTTGCTAAGACACATTTCCTGCCCCTGGCTTAGGCAACCCTTAGAATGAACAGATTACAATTGCTGTTTTGCTTAGCTAAATGCTGTCCAGAAGCCGGAAGTATGAGGGCATTAACAATTCGATGAGTTCTTGGAGTAGCTTTGATCTATTAAAATGAGAGTATAGAAATAAACCTGATTTGTACAGTATTTTTAATGCAGCTAGTACTCATCTAATCAGGGCTCACAGTCTCACAGAGGATTTCTTTTTTAATTATTATTAGTTTTTTACATCTACATAATCAAGGTCAAGGGCCCGTGATGATGATGATGACGATGATGATGATGCTGGCGCCTGAACCCATGACCTTCAGATTAGCATTCTATCATTGTAATCAGTGAGTGACCCCTACCACAGTAAGAGTAATAGTACTGCAAGCTGTATTCAAGCCAGTGAGTAAGCTACCACGTTTTCTTACTTGATTTAACCAAATTAATTAAAAAGTAATGACAACTATTTGGCTCCCATAGGATAGTGTTTGTCTACGAACACTTGGAAGCTGATTTAGGAGATTAGGACCTCTTGTAAGGCTGGGAACACTTCTGCTTGCTGAGCCGTGCAGTTTTGCAGAGTTAGCCCAGGAATCCCATCAGGTCTTTTCACTTTCCTGGAATTCACCCTGCATAGCACCCACGTCACTTCATGGGTTTGTATTATGAATGGCAAGTCTGTTGCAAATGTCTAGGCTCTTGCTGTTGGCTCAGTGTTGCAAGTGTCAAAGTGAGCAAAGATATAAGCTCCTCTGCTAATCTGCTGTTGTTACTGGATTTGTTGCCTTTCCACTCATCACTGTTGGTGAAGAGGTTTTTAGTTAGTTACTTGTGTTCCATCTAAGGATGTTTGAAGGCTATTTTCAATTTGGTCCTCAGGATATTGATTAGTGTAGCCAGACCTACCGTATCACGTGCTATCAGCAGAGTCCAGACTTTGTTTTCTCATCTTTACTCAGGAAAACCTGTACTCTTTTTTGACTGTTATTAATGCAAAGGTTAATGTACACAAGTACAGAGGATGCATACACATGAGTGTTAAGCTGGGCTCCATTCCAGGCCTCATCCATGACACACTTTGTCCATACAGTACAAACGGTCTTGCTATATTGCTTTTCTGTCAATAAATTTCATCCATATACCGAGGGGTCTGTAGGCTGGTTACAAGAACAGCGAGATGTCTGACTATCATGGGGGTTACAGTTAATTTTGACATCAAACTTCAAAATGAGGAAAAAGCCTCATCTCGGTTACTTTAAGCGTGGCATGGATGCTGGTGCTAGATGGGCTGCTTTGAGTATTTCAGAAACTGCTGACCTCCTAAAACTTTCACACCAATAATCTCTAGAGTTTAAACAGAATGGTGTGAAAAACAAGGCCTCTCTAAGTGAGCAGCAGTTCTGAGGGTGGAAATGCCCTTTTGCTAAGAGCGCTCAGAGGACAGTGGCCAGATTGGTTTAAGTTGCCAGAAAAGACATAGTAATGCTCGCTCGCTCGCTCACTCACTCACTCACTCTAAACTCTTTACAACCATGGTGAGCGGAAAAACATCTTATGCATGCAACATTGTATCTTAAGGTGAATAGTTTACAACAGCAGAAGAACAGATTATGCTCCTCTCCTGTCAGCCAAGAACATGAATCTGAGGCTGACCCAAATTTGGACAGCTGTGTTACTTTAAATGTTTTTTTTTAGTTGGAGGAAATAATGATACACCCAAGACTTGATGTCCTATAAGCAGTCGAATATAGAGCAGATGTATCTTTAAGAAGTTATGAAGATAGGAGTTATGAACATACAGAGCTGTGCTGTGTGTGTACTGATGGGAGGAAATGTTGAAATTATTGGTTATGGTTTAGCTCAGAATTACATGTCATAATTAAATAGTGTTGTTCCCAGAATTGAGCCTTGTGGGACTCCACAGGAACCAAATTAGAACAGAATAGTGTGGTCAACTGTGTGACAATCAGCACTGAAGTCTACAAGAACCAACATAGATAAGCTACATGCATCTTAATATACTTTAATATCAGCTTAGGGAGCATAATTTCTGTGCCCAAATAATTGCTGAAATACTTAATTTAGGCTGCTAAGATTTAAATTATTAGATAGTTATGGATAGTATCTCCTCTGCAGTTTTGAACTGGAATAAAATTAGTCTGGAATTGCTAAGAAAGAAGGGATTAAGCTAACTTTTTATAGATGTTCTGATATTCTGTGGAGGAATACCTTGTTTTTGTGAAAATCGATAATTAGTGAAGTTATTACCATTAAGATTGACTTCTTCTAATTGTTAGCCTATTTGATTGACTTGTTTCAGAAACTTGCATCAAATATTTTGACTAGAAATGCATTCTCAGTTTGGACAGTTGAAGAATAGAAAGTTATATGCCTTGCATATGGATCCAAAATGAGAATGAGACTATTCTTCTAAAACATGATAGTTTATAAGGATGGGTTTATGATAGTTATAGAGCTCTCTGATTATGACTTATGATTATGACTCATTTTTCATTATGTGAGTTTCTCCAAACCTTGTATATACTCATCTCAGACCTCCTTCCCATTTTAGAACCCACAGTACCATTTGTCCCACACGGTCTGAGGAAGCATTTGCAAGAGGCTCTAAAATCTGTCCACAAAGCTAATTTAGTTCTTTCTTTCTAAGAGTTGTAGATCCACAGACCCTGGCATCACTCTGCCTTTGTTTTCTTTCTGTCTTTGGCAGAGGTTATTGCATAGTTGCACTTCTGTCTCATTTTTGGATCCTAACATCTAATTTCTTGAATACCATGCTGTCCCTGTAACGTTCCCCACTACAATTTACGTTATTACTATCTTTCACCCACCTAACCTTGCAGGCTATATGGAAATTCACAGTCAAGCTTAAACTTTTTCCACTCAGTGACATTTGAACCTTTTGTGAAACAAGTTCAGTCCCTTCTTTTTGACATCTTCAGTAGACATATGCCAATTTACAGTGATCCATCCCTGCCTTTCAGCTCAGCACTAACAAACATTGGACCATAGCACAAAACATTGTTGAAGATTGAAGGAAGATGGAGGATACTGTAACTTCCTTTATACCATGCTCTCTTTTTAAGGTTCACTTCTGAAATAGCTGTTGACAAAATGACTACTGTATAAAGAACATTTAATGGGAAAAAACCCTAGATATGGTGGATCTCCTGCTGTTTCCCCAACATGTTAACTGAGTTGTCTTTGGGTCAGTCCAACGAGGGGTCTCGATCAAAGCAAGAGTTTGATAACATTTTGAGTTATGTGGGATCATGGGAACAGTGGTGGCTCAGGCAATTGAGGCTATGTGTTGCTTATCAGAACCTGCCACTGCCAGGTTGCCATTGATGGGCAATATCCAGCCACTGGAGATGCAGGGGATCCTCAGTGACCATCCCAAGCCTAGAGTAATGGGTACGTTGTGACAGAAATGGCATCTGGCATTAAACGTGTACCGATAATTTGTGGATCAAACAGTCTTATGTGTTGATCCACATGAAAGGAAAAAAAGAAAAATCCAGGACAGTGTAGCAGGGGTTCTTTTTGATGCCATTAAATCTTAACTTGAATTTATACACATATGAAATTAGGAATCTAGTTTTAGATGTCAGTATTGTTTTTCACATTGGAAACATTTCACAGTCTGAAATTTCTGACCTAAATATAAAAACTTATCTTATTGGCTTATCTGCCCTTTAGTGGCAGGCTCTAAACATCCCCAGATGGGCATTTCTGATTAAATCTTGTCTCTGTGCCATGGTGCTGATTAGCAAACCCTCTGCTGCATCTTGCTGATGTAACTTTATATATCAAATCGATATCATCCAGATGTATGAGTGCTGTTAGGGAAAGGTGACTAATATGACCAAATATTTTTAAATGAAAGAATCTAGCGTTCAATTTGAGTCATAGCTCATGACAATGAATCATAAAGTTCTCAAAAGTTCATGTATGTATTTAGCATCTTCCTGTTGCTGCACAGTGGCAAATAGGTGTTCCAGAATAACTGTTGTAAAATATGTTACTAAATATTTTACAGGTAAGTACAGAAGAAGCTGGACAGAATGTAGAATGTCAGATGGCGGCTACAGAGTTTAATAGATCGGAATAATTTTATTCACCAGGATAAAAATTGGTACAAGATCATATAATGTGTACACATACCTGTGGATGAGCATACAGACAGAAATAATTAAAAGCTGAAATTTTCTGAATAATTTGATGAATTGTTTATATTTGCATTATATACATGCACATGCAGTATATGGAAATTAAGAGTAGAAATTGTCTTTCTAGAGCTACAGAAGTCAAAATCTTTAAACAATAAATACACATCATATTAAGTAAGTAAATGGATAATGTGCTAAATGTATGCGGACAATGCCACCTACCTGCTGCACAAGCACTTGCATGCGTAGTCATGTGTCAGTAATAATCATAAACTCGTGCACTTTTATGGATGTGATGCGCAAAAAATCCTCATGCCAATTAGAATAAAGACTTCAACAAGAACAACATAGGATGAAAGCATGGCTTTAAAATTCTGCTAATGTACAGATGGCAAAATGAGGGCTAACACTTAGAGAAGTAAGAAAAGTACAGAAAGAGAAAGTATAAGACTTTACAAAGAAGCATGGACGGGGGCCAAACAGCATTTGAATGAAGCAAAGGACATGAATGAGGGCCATTGAAGGAAAGGGGGGGGGGAGAAGGAGGGAGCGCCCACTATTTACACAGAGAGGAGTAGAAATGGCATCGACATCAAGGAGAGCGAGAGGGTGGGGTCACTTCAGCTGACCTGTTGCCTACCTTAAACTACAAATGCACTTATAGAGATTATTAAACAAAAATAATCTGAAACAAGCTTGCTTTTAAAGTAAGTTTTAATAAGTATTAATATTTAATTTGTATTTATTTCTTTGTTTTTGTATAACTGAGAAGTGTATCATGTAATACATCATGACTCGTTGTTTTTGCTCATTTCCACATACAATAAACAGCACATACTGACTGCTTTGTCCAAGTGTTTGCTGGAATCCTTTCAGCTTGGGTGTGCATTCTTAACTCCCGGTGTGTGAAGCTTTAGCGCACTCATGCCAAACTACACAGCCTATGTTGGGAAAAGAGCTCCATTTATAACCTCGGCAGGTCTAGAGTTTAAATTACACTTTTTCAATCTGAAGCAGACCACGAACATTATTTGAGACAAACATCAGTCTGTTACTTACAGAAATGCTAAATGCTCCTAAAATGTAACACGTCACTCGTACCTCAGGAGTTAAGGCTAGATCTAGTGATAAGGAGAGCCACTGCCACAGATCCAGTTCGGTCTTCAGCAAAACCTTTAATCCTTGGTATTTCTGATTATTGGATACCTGCTGTAAACCTGCAATACTGATTCGCAACTAATAGCATCATAGTTTGGTGCTTGTCACAAAACTATTCAGTGATACTCTAGCAAAAGTAAATATATATTAAATGTTAAAGGGCTGTTCACAGAAATGTTTTTTTTTTTTTTTTTTTTTAAATAAATATGGCATTCAAGTCAAAATAGGACTCCCTTTATTTCTCTATATAATCCCCTGCTACAGTAATGTACTGGTCCGAGCATTTCAATAGTGCTTGGATATCATCAAGGTAGAAAGTTTTCAGAGCCATGATCAGACTGTCTGCCTCACGTCTGAAATCCTGGCCTCCCAGGAACTGCTTGTGGAAATGGCTTGGAGCGAGGACAGGACTTAACAACATTCTGTTAAAGGGAACTCCTACCTGAACTGTGAGCCTTTTTCTACTGCCACACAGTAACAATACAACACTAGACATACCTGTCTGACTGAAGAAAGCCTTAGTCTATACCAGGAGTAGGCACGTTCAGTCCTAGACAGCTGCAGTCTGGCAGATTTTAGCTCCAAACCTGAAAAAAAAACCTCAGCTGCCAGTAGCTCTAATAATCATGAAGACCTTGATTAGCTTATAGGCGTGTTTGATTAAGGCTGGAGCTGAACTCTGCAGGATTAGGTTTCTCTAGGACCGAACTGGCTTAGCCGTGGTCAATACTATGCACTATGCTGTACCTTGAGTGGGAGACAGACTCCTTAGGCTAATTTCTTCTTTTAAAATGACACACAGTTTTGATGAGCACCATCACATTCATGTTGTCTATGCCTATTTCTAAATGAGATTGCCCATTGGTGTCTATGAATTGTAATCAATAATTGTGGTTTACCCTAACGTTTCTCATGCACAATGTCTGTGTAAGACCTACAAGCTGGGCAAGACACCAACAGATCAAGAGGCAACTCCCCTGCTGTATGAGCAACTGAGAGCGATACACAATTAACATCTGTTATTGATGACATAAACTGGATAATACTGGTTGACCGGACTATTATTCCCACTGTTCACTCTCATGGAGTTGATGGACTGTTTTTTTTTCTTTCCCAGGGGATAATTATGCTTCATCCTCCCTTTTACATGAAGGACAGTGGGCTTTAACTTTTAAATTCACTTGTTTGGTCAGATAAGTACTTCCACTTTGAAGAATTTTCACTTGCACCAATATATATGCATAATACATTTTTGTTTTTATTACATAATATAAATGAATAACAAAAAAACATTATTGTTTTACTTAGATACTTAGACATGTTGAACAAACTTATACTGTTAAATAGGGCTGCTTAATATGGCAACAGTTATAATCATGATCATTTTGGTCTCTGTTGAAATCAGGATTATTAAACATGATTATCCACTGACTGTGAAAACATCATGCAGTTACTGAAAAAAAAAACCTTTCTGCGTTTAACTGTGAATTTTCTTAAAATGTAATAATAAGTCAACAAAAATACAAAAAAAAAAAAAGAATTGCAATATATCATAAAACTCACAGTTCAGATTGTGTGTATAATGGACCTATTTTTTCTAACCAGCAAAAAAAGGAAGAAAGACATATATCATTTACTTTTCATTTATTGCTTATTGATTTTTTTAAAAAATTCTATAAGCAATAAATGCATTTCTGAACAAACTTGCTTTAAACTATAACAACATTTAAGACGTTAAAAAATCTAATAATTGAAGTGATGTGGTACTGCCCCTTTTCTTTTTTAACAACAAAAATTACGAGAATAATAATATTAATAATAAATATAGTTACAAGCAACGATGACGGGCCCTAGCAAGAGCGCCACCACCACGCGGACGCACCAGTGAAGCGGTGGGCAAAGAGCGCACGTGCACTTAAAGGGGAATGCCTAAAGGACCAAAGTGACAGTTTGGGTCTCATGAAACAGATTATATGAATGTCCACTGATGGCAAACAGAACTCAGCATCTAATCTCTAATGTCTATACTGTGTGTGTATATAAACATGTATTTGCGTGTGTTTTGTGTGACGTTATTAGCAACTTTTCAGCATGAGGCATCGCCATGGCTAAACTGTCCGAGATATCAGAAATCCCATGCAATACAATATTCCATCCTAAATGTTTTGAGATTATATGAGCCCGGTTTGATGAAGATGGTAATGGTGCAGGTGCTTGGACTGGTCACTGTTTTGGCAGGATGTGTAGTGTATGTAGGATGTGCAGTGTGTGTGTTTATTGGATGTGTAATGTGTGTGTGTGTGTGTGTGTGTGTGAGAGACGTTATTAGCGACTTTTAAGCATGAGGCATTGCCATGGCTAACCTGTCTGAGATATCAGAAATCCCATTGCAGTATTCCATCCTCAATTTTTTGAGATTATATGGGCCGGTTTGGTGAAGATGATAATGGTGAAGGTGTTTGGACTGGTCACTTTTTGTCTGATGTGTAGTGTGTGTGTGTAAATAGGATGTGTAATGTGTTTAATGTGTGTAGGATGTGTATTGTGTCTAGCATGTGTGTATGTGTGTGTAGTATGGTTAGTGTGTGCATATTGTGTATGTGTGTGGGCACAGTATGTGTGTATGTGTGTGTGAGCGATGTGTGAGTGTGTGTGTGTGTGTGTGTGTGTCTGGTGTGGTGTGTATATCACCGCCCTTGTCCACCTGACTGAATGTTGCACAGTGGGCAATTTAAATGTTTGTATTGTTTATGTTTATTATTGCTGCATATGTTTAAATTGTTAACATGAAGCCATATTAAAGGAGAAGGGGAAATACCTCCATCTAGTGTGCATATTTTATTACTGCAGGAGTCAGGGCAGAAAATTTAGGCAAAGGCTCATAAATACAAAATATTGTTGAGAGCCGTATGAGCAGCACAAAAACATGAAAATCAAGAACTGTACTCAGAACCAGTTGTTCTTTCTACCTAAAATGTTTGGACACATTAGGACTTTCCACTTGTTGGATATGAGTATCTTATTTTTCCTTAAAATTATACCTTGCCATAGCAAGATTATTCAGCGCATCAAAAAGTTGTTTACAGTTTCACATCAGCCATGTCTTTGAATTATTGTCGCTGAATTTGAAGGCAATTAGCTAAAAATTAGTCCCAAAATATTTAAATTTCTAAAAGTAGACACTTTCTGCTGCCAGTTGGTGGCGCTATGACTGAGACTCATGGTACCCATGTCACTGTGAGCAGGTTTCTTCTCTTAACCTACAGCTGAGGTTTGATGAACGTCACTCAATTTACAGAGAAGTTATTAGCCACTTCCTGTTTCCTATTATTTGCCGTAGGTTTAAGGGCTCGCCAAGCCCGTGTAAGATATCAAACAGTCCTTCACAATGTTAGATCCTCAATGTCTTGAGATTATATTGGACTTTGTTTGGTTAAAAACATATGAATCCTGTAAGAGTAGTATCTCACATTCCAATGGGTGCATTTTTTAAATAACGCCAAATAACTGATTTCCTGTTCATCAGATTCCATGACATGGGGTATGCAATTTGGTCACCTCAATGAGATCTAAATTTATCCTGGGTCTCATTCATATATGTGAAAGTGGATATGAGTTATGCAGCTAAAATTTTACAAAGTTCCAGGGGGCACTGTACAGGCCCTGTGCCACGCCCGGGTTCCAGACACTCAGGCTTTTCTCATATTCAGTTTAAGTCTACACCCATAAAATTTTGGAACCATAGGTCTTACCACTCGTAAGATAAGAGAAGATTATTTTTTTTCTTTAGTTAAATCGTCACCGTTGGCAACATGATTCAAATGATAAACAAATCCTCCATGGTTTCAAATGACCCATGTCCTTTCATTATTCTGACTTCCTGCTGCCAGTTAGTGGCGCTATGACGTAGACTCATGATTGTCATATGATGTGATCAGCTTCCTACTTTTAACATTAATGTGAAGTTTCATATACATAACTTAATGTACACAGAAGTGTACATTACTCGCCATGATTTTAAAGCATCGCCACGGCCGGACCGTTTGAGATATCAAAAATCCCTTCGCAATTTTGCATCGGCAACTTGTTTAGATTATATTTGCCTGGTTTGGTGCCAATTGTATTAATTCCCTAGAAGTAGTATTTCATATTCCATTGGGTGCATTTTGCAAACAACTCAAAATAACTCACTTCCTGTTGATTAGACGTGAAACTTGTTCAGCTACATGTACACCGGGTTTTATACGTATACGTGGAAGTGTGTCTGAGCTATGAGGCACGATTTTGTAGGGGGCGCTGTGCTGGGCATGTGCGATTCCCTGGGCCAAGCCTCACTGAGGACCTGATGGCCGCCGATTTTGATGAGTTTTTGAGTATGTTAAGGACCCCAAAAGTACCAAAAGTGTGGGAAAGAAAATAATAAAACAATAATAATAATAATAATAATAATAATCTTAACGAAAAAAAGAGGGCCCTGCGCACTACAGTGCTTGGACTATAACTCGTTCACCACTGAAATGAGAAGGGTGTTCGACAGATCCTACACTGGACGACAAGCAGCTGTCCAAATCCTAAATCTTCGACAAGGGTCTCGTTCCGCTTATGACTATGCTATTGAGTTTCGTACTCTGGCAGCCTCCAGTGGCTGGGATGAATGTGCTTTGTGTGACGCCTTCGTTAATGGTCTGGCGGAATCTGTGAAGGATGAATTGGCTTCCCTAGAGTTACCCTCCAGCTTCCAAGAATTAACGGACTTAGCCGGTCGCGTCGACAGCCGCCTTCGCCTTAGACAACGGGGGAGGGGCCGGATGTCCAGAGAATGAAGCTTATCCTCCCTTCCTGAACCTGCTCCTGAACCCATGCAAGTAGATCGCACCCACATCTCTCCAGAAGAGCGTCTGCGTCGACGCACGGAGAGAGCATGCTTCTATTGCGGGCAAGCTGGTCACTTTCGAGAGACCTGTCCGTTAAAAGGCAAGGCCCCCTAGTGAAACTGAGGGTCCTAGGGGGCCAGAAACAGGACATTAACTCAACCCCTCGCTCCTGCTTTCCTGTCACTGTGACTGTCAACAATAGGACCCACACCGTATGGGCCCTCATTGACTCTGGAGCCGACCAGAACCTGATCTGCCCCCGTACTGTAGACACCCTCAAGATTTCATCCACCCCTCTTGAGCGCCCTCTTCCTGTTCAAGCTCTGGATGGTAGCAGCCTTAACCGCATCACTCATCGCACTCTCCCCATCAGTTTAAGAATTTCCGGCAACCACACGGAGACTATCTCATTTCTCATCATGCCTAAGTCCCATAGCCCAATCGTCCTTGGACGCCCCTGGTTAGTAAAACATAACCCTCATATAGACTGGGTCCGGAACACGATCCTAGGCTGGAACCCAGCTTGTCTGTCCTCATGCCTTCTCTCTGCATCTATTCAGCCTCCTCCTGCTACCAATAAAGGGGAGCTCCCCGATCTCACCAATGTACCCCCGGAGTATGTAGATCTCCGAGAGGTCTTCAGCAAATCTCGTGCCATCTCCCTGCCACCACATCGACCCTATGATTGTGCCATCGATCTTCTCCCAGGCACAGCCCCCCCAAGGGGGCGTCTCTACTCCCTCTCCTCCCCTGAGAGGGAGGCTATGAACCACTACATTGCTGAATCACTGGTGGCTGGAATCATCCGACCTTCGTCTTCACCGGCAGGTGCAGGATTCTTCTTCGTAGAGAAGAAAGACAAGTCTTTACGGCCATGCATTGATTATTGAGGACTTAATGAAATTACGATTAAAAATCGTTATCCCCTTCCGCTCATGACCACGGCTTTCGAGCTATTGCAGGGAGCACACATCTTCACTAAACTGGACCTCCGAAATGCCTATCACCTCGTCAGAATCAGGGAAGGGGACGAGTGGAAAACAGCATTTAACACTCCTACCGGTCACTACGAATATCTAGTGGTACCTTTTGGACTGACTAATGCCCCTGCTGTTTTCCAAGCCCTGATTAATGATGTTCTAAGGGACTTCCTGAATGTATGTGTATTTGTCTACCTTGATGACATTTTAATCTTTTCTCACTCCCTTGAGGAACACGTTACCCATGTTCGCCAGGTATTACAGAGGCTGCTGGAAAACAAACTTTTTGTCAAGGCAGAGAAGTGTGAGTTTCACCAGAAATCCACTTCTTTTCTGGGGTTTGTAATTTCTCCCTCCATGATTGAGATGGAGCCCTCCAAGGTCAAGGCGGTTACTGACTGGCCCACGCCCACTTCTAGACGAGAACTGCAATGCTTCCTAGGGTTTGCTAATTTCTATCGCAGATTCATAAGGAACTATAGCACCGTGGCTGCTCCCCTTACAGCTCTCACCTCCTCAAAAGTTCCCTTTAAGTGGAACGCAAGGGCAGAAGAGTCTTTTACTAGCCTCAAGCGAAGATTCACTTCGGCACCTATCCTTTCCATCCCAGACCCCTCTCTCCAATTCACTGTTGAAGTAGATGCTTCTGAGACTGGGGCTGGAGCTATTCTTTCTCAGAGAAGCCCCAAAGACAACAAGCTGCATCCTTGTTCCTTTTTCTCTCGCCGACTCACTCCTACAGAAAGGAACTATGACATTGGTGACCGAGAACTACTAGCTATCAAGCTAGCCCTTGAAGAGTGGAGACATTGGTTGGAGGGGGCTCAGCATCCTTTTCTAGTTTGGACTGACCATAGAAACCTCGAATACTTAAAATCTGCCAAAAGGTTAAATGCCCGTCAAGCCTGCTGGTCCTTATTTTTTTCAAGGTTCAATTTTATTATATCCTACCGCCCAGGTTCTAAGAACACTCTCGACAGTTCTCTTTGCCCCAGAATTGTGCCCCCATTGAAAGCATCCTCCCACCACAATGCCTTGTGGCTGCCACCCAACAGGACATTGAAGTCCTGGTCAGACAGGCCCTAGAGCAAGAGCCAGGTCCAAGCAACGTTCCTACCAACAGCCTATTTGTTCCAGAGACTATTCGCCCACATGTACTTGAATGGGGACACTGCTCCAAAATGGCCTGTCACCCAGGAGGGGCCCACACCCTGTATCTGATCCAGCAACGCTTCTGGTGGGCAACTATGAAGGAGGACGTTTTAGGATTCGTGGCAGCTTGTGATACATGTGTAAGGAACAAAACATCCAACAAGCCTCCAGCAGGTCTCCTTAAACCACTTCCCATCCCTCACCGTCCTTGGTCTCACATTGCTCTTGATTTTGTCACTGGACTCCCAACTTCGGAGGGGAACAATTGCATTATGACCATCGTTGATCGCTTCTCCAGAGCTGCCCATTTCGTCCCCCTGACTAAACTCCCTTCGGCCAAGGAGACAGCTGAGCTACTCATCCTCCACGTTTTTCGGCTACACGGACTTCCTGTTGACATTGTCTCTGATAGGGGACCCCAGTTTTCTGCACACTTCTGGAAGGCCTTCTGCAGACTCATTGGCGCTACGCCTAGCCTGTCGTCGGGTTACCATCCACAATCCAATGGACAGACAGAGAGAACCAACCAGAAGCTGGAGACCTCTCTGAGATGCATGACGTCACAGAACCCAACTTCATGGAGCAGGATGCTCCCATGGGTCGAATATGCCCACAACTCCCTTCCCACCTCATCTACCAGAATGTCTCCCTTTCAGTGCTGCTTGGGGTATCAACCACCCTTGTTTCCTTCTCAGGAAGAAGAGGTAGCGGTCCCTTCAGCACAAAGTTTCATGCGCAGCTGCAAGAGAACCTGGCAGAAGGCTCGGTCCCAACTCCTAAAGTCAGTACAAGCCTTCAAACTACAAGCAGATCGACGGCGCTCGGCTGCCCCAAGATACAAGGTCGGCGATAGAGTAATGCTCGCCACACGAGACATTCCCATCAAGACCATCTCACACAAACTATCCCCTAAGTTCATTGGCCCATTCACTGTCACTCAGATTATCAACCCTTGCTCTGTCAGGTTACGCCTGCCTTCAACTATGCACCGGATAAATCCCATCTTTCATGTCTCCCAAATCAAGCGCCTGGTTACCAACCTCTCGCTTCGTTTCACGTTTACGTCTCTGCTCTCTCCCCTTTTGGATTACTCACATCGCTGACTGACTGTGCTGTAAATCTGCACTTGGGTCCTGCTCCTCTTTTTCTCTTCATTGCGCTGCCTGACATGTGCAATGTGTAATGTCCTGTAAATGTGCAATCAGTTCCCACAGATTGTCCGTCCACAGATGCTTCCATTCCATGAGTCGATTATCAAGGATCAGACATTCCACTTAATGAATGTTCATGGGAACAAATGGCTCCAAGCCACCTCGGCTGGCTGTTCACAGAGTGCTGTTTCCAAGCACATTAATGGAAAGTTAAATGGAAGAAAAAAATGTGGTAGAAAAAGATGCACAAGCAACAGGGATAACATCAGCTTCGAGAGTATTGTAAAATGAAGCCCATCCAAGAGTTTTGGGGGATATTTACAATGAGTGGACTGAAGCTGGAGTTAGTGCTCCAAGAGCCACCACACACAGGCATATCCAGGACATGGGCTACCACAGTAGCATTCCTTGTGTCCAGTCACTCTACCACCAGAGACAACATTAGAGATTTATTACCTGGGCAGAGACAAAAAGGGCTGGAGTGTTGCTCAGAGCCCAAAGGCCTATTTTCAGATAAAGGTTAATTTTGCATTAATGAAGAGAGCAGAGGCACAGAATCCAAGTTGTTGAAGTTTGCACAGTCAGTGGTAGTATGGGGAACCATGTCATCTGCTGGTGTTGGTCCACTGTGTTTTATCAGGTTAAAGATCAGCGAAGCCATCTACCAAGAAGTTTTATAGCACTTCTTGCTTCCCTCTGCTGACCAGCCTTATGGAGATGCTGATTTAATTTTCCAGCAGGAAACCTGCTGCCAAAAGTACTAATACCTGGTTTAAGGACCATGGTATCCCTCTGCTTGACTGGCCACCAAACTCCCCCAACCTAAACCTCGTAGAGAATTTATGGGGTACCATGATAAGGGAAAACACCAGACCCAACAACACAGAAGAGATGCAGGCCACTCAGAGCAACCTGGGCTTCCATACAGTAACACCTCAGCAGTGCCACTGACTGATCGCCTCCATGCCACGCCGCATTGCTACAGTAATTCTGGTAAAGTGAGCCTTGACCAAGTACTGAGAGCTGTACATGTTCAGTAGTCCAATATTTTTTTGTAATTATTGTTGCTCTTAAGTAATATTCTAATTTTCTGAGATACTGAATTTGGGTATTCAATATTAAAAGAAAAAATTCTTACAACAACAAAAATATATTCTGCAATAAATGAGCACTTTGATAATATAATATACAGTAGTATACAGAAGTTGAAAGAAAAAGATGTCTTAGATTGTCGCAGTAGAGATGTTGGCTGTATGGAACTATGTATTCCATATTTCTGCAACGAATTAAACAACACACTTGCACGGAGCTTGATGTGAGACAAGACCTATCACCGATATTAAGCCAGAAGCCTATCCCTTGGAGCCTATCCCAGGAGACTTAGGGCACAAGGCTGGGTACATCCTGGATGGGGTGCCAATCCATCACAGGGCGCACACACATGTATACTCACTCACATATTTACTTCACACACTACAGGCAATTTGGCAATGTCAATTAACCTAACCTGCAGGTCTTTGGACTTTGGTACATGCTTTATTGAGCTTATTTACGGCAAGCTCCGGTTTTATTCAGGTTGACGACTGACTGCACGCTCCACTACGTGCAATAAGCATGACAGCACATGGATGCATTTTTGTTTTGCTGGATAATTTAAGTTTGGTTTTTTTATTTCCTAAATATGAGGAGGGCTCAAATAGACATTGAGTATTTTATTTGAAAGTAACCTTAAACCTAGAAGTTTTTTTTTTCAGAGTTCAAAATGTTTTTGTTGCATGTAAGAAAAAAATTTAGTTTTCTCTGTAGCAGTTCATTGAGGTCATAAATGCAACACACTATTAAAACCAAATGTACATGCCTCAGGAGGCACAGTGGTAACCTAGGGGGTCCGGGTTTGATTAGTGTGCGAATGAGCGTATGAGTGTGTGTGTGCCCTGTGATGGATCGACACCCCTTCCAGGGTGTACCCCGCCTCATGCCCTAAGTCTTCTGGGATAGGCTCCGCACTGTGACCCTGTACACAGGATAAAGCGGTGCAGATGATGAGTGAGTGAGGGAGTACACATGCCTCAGAGAGGAGTCCTGACACACAGGACGCAGGGCTCTGTCTGATGATTTTCCTCACCACTGGCTAACCCACACACAGACCTCTGTTAAATCTGGAGCTGAGCTGAGCTGAGCGAGCGTCTGGCGGGATCCACACTGAACTGCCTCTGTCTGTATGGGGCTGAAGTTATTTAAAATCCTGACTGGTTCATTACCGTGTCATCTTCTGCTTGTGTAAACCACAACCGTATAAACTACTGTGTGTGTATGTGTTTCCCTAATAGCAGTGAACACAGCTCTATTTATATACTGCATATGTGCAGCAAGGAAACAAAGACCTGCTATATTTAACCTCTGAGCAAAAAGTCCCGTACAGGCTCTTTTCAACTCTCCTCACATGCTGTAAGCAGACGGGTGAAAGCAAAAAGACCTCACATCGGTTTCCTTATATGGCAATGTTGGTAATTTCTGTAAAATTAAACTGATTACCCATTCACAGTTTTTGCTGTGTTTCTTGCTGAAGTGAAGGTAGGGTTAGGAAACCATTTTTCACTGCCGATGTTTTTTTTTTCTTCTGTTTTTCATTTGGCTGTGTGTGGAGTTGTTTTTGAGTATTATTTCGAGTTTTGCCCCTGCTTACTGCCAGAGACATGTAGATGGGGTTTCCTCTTTGTCTGTGTAGTTTCTAAAAATGGTGGCTGATGATGAGAATAATTAATAGGTAATAAGTATAAGTGTAATACGTAATTTTAATATGAATAAAAATCCTAATTAATAATTGCATGAATCATTTTTGCATTATTTTATTAATTTATTTATTTATTCATTCTCATATTACTTAGGCCCTGTTTATCCTAGGGGCGCCTCATTGAATCATTTAACCAGCAAGATCAGACACAGGTTTTACGCAGGATGAGCTTCCTGTCACACGCGAACTTCTCGTTTCCCAACTGTACTTGCGATCAACATTGCATACAGAGATTGAATGTGGGTAGCGGAGTATCATGCAAGGACCCACCAATGATGACCTGGTGGTGGCACCACAAAACCCCCCACCCTCAGATCAGCAAACCAGAGCCTCACCAGCCTGAGACACATTGCCCATATTATTATTATTATTATTTTTATTCCATTCAACCATCCATCTAATCACCTCTGTAGTCTAACTAGAAATTATGGAGGCCAATGGTGACAGTTGTACTCATACCCAGTTAGCCTACACTGCATGACTTTGGACTGTGGGAGGAAACCGGAGAACCTGGAGGAAACCGGAGAACCTGGAGAAAACCCACTAATCACAGGGAGAACATGCAAACCCCATGCACACCGACAGTGAGGCGGGAATCAAACCCGGTGTGCGAACAGCTACGCCACTGTGCTGCCTTTACTTTTATATTATTATTATTCGAACAGCGGCTCAGTGCATAAAACCATAAAAACATTTCAGTCTTCATTAATCACATTTACATTACTCTACAGTGAAATTATTTATTCTTCACACATTTCAGATTCTGAGGTCAGCACACAGTGTCAGACATTTTTTTCAGCACCCCTGGAGCAAACAGGGTTAAGGGCCTAAGGGCCGAACCGCTGACCTACTGATCAGTAACTCTGAGCCTTAACACACACTGAGCCACCACTGACCCTTTTTCTTTATTAAAAAAAAAAAACCTTCACATCTCCTGGGGCGCACGCTGTAGCCTCAGATGTTTTTTTCTATCACTTCTTCCTGGATTGTGGACATGCAGTGCATTCTGGGATGCTTTTCTTCTCATCACGTTTGTAACCCGTGCTTATTTGAGTTCCTTCTTGTCAGATTGAATCCCCTCATCTCTCTCACCGTTCCTCAGGGATCACTGCATGTACAGCTTTAGAGATCCACAAAGCAGAAGATCTGACACTACGTTTAAAGTCACAGAGATCAGATGTTTCAGAGATCAGACCTGACCTGTGGCTGATCAGATAGCTGCATAAGTGAGCGGGTGTACAGATGCTCCTAATGACGGCAGCTTTCAGGCTCCAAAAGTAAGCTTAGTGAATTCCTTTTTCAAATGCCGGAGCATCAGCTTTCACAGGCGTGACTTCACACGGCCTTAGCACGACAGTCTACAACCATAAGCAGCACCTTGTCATGTTTGTAGAGCGACAATCAAATGCAAACATTTTCCTATATGCAAATAGAGACGTAATAAATGATCATATAGTGCAGGGAGGAACGGTCGCCTGTCCTAAGGGAGGGTCCTGAGAGCATTTTTTTTTTTTGTTAACAAATATAGAATTAGGAAGTATTGTTAACATGAGAAACATCAGAAACATTGAGATTATTATAAATTGAATATGAGACGACTCACTTTCATGCCCTTTACATTTCAGGCCTTTTATTTTCCTTATGTATAATTGTATGGTCTAATTATACTTCCGCTTAAAATGAGAAAGCGAGAGAGAGAGACTAACAGAACCAGGCAGGACTGAAACAAGAGCTGTTTAAGAACAGTTTTAATAAATCCAGCTTTAGTTTTTTTTTTTTTTTTTTGCAGAATAGTGCCAGCTTCAGGAGCCTGAGTGCGTGTGAACCACCTCGCCCGCTCCGAGAGTGGAGGACGAGGGCAGAGATGGAGGTGGAGGTGAAGCGAGTCGTATCTGCATTTTATTCCACACTCGGTCATGCTGGAGAGATCACACGGTACTCAGGGTGGTAGGAGCTCCCCAGGACGATGCCAGCATTACAACGTGCCCTCTAGTGGGACGAGGGTGGCAGTGCAGGCACAGTGGGCAGGGAGGGCCTGGGGATCCTGCTGGACTGAGCAAAGCTCCCAGATCACGTGCACACAGGACCTTAGGATTTCTAGATTTCTAACCTATTCACTGGTTAAGCTTGCTTGACTTATAAAATAAAGAATAAAAAAAGAGAAATAAATGCGGAATTAACATAATGCAAAAAACACTTGTCGTGATTCTCATGCAGAAAAAAAGCAGAAAGAACAAAGAGTAATCTTACATCAGTTCATTAGAATGTATAATATATATATATATATATATATATATATATATATATATATATATATATATATATATATATATGGGTCATTCTAGAATTGCGGATACATTTTGCATCTCCCAGATAAACCTCCTGTTATTTTTTTTTAAACTATTTAAAAAATATATGTTTCAAATAATAACACACATTATATTGAGCTATCACTAAAGATAATGCTTTTATTTATATTTAGGGACATTTTGACCTTAAAATATTATCTTAAAGACTCCCACTACACCCATTATTGACCGTCTTTGTCTCCTGATTGATACTTTTAACTTGAATTATTATGAAATAATAAGGTCTAACTTTAATCTTTTTTTGTGTTTACTCTATTATGTTTCATAAACTGGATAAAATATCTATTTTGTGCATCATATGTAATTTCAGTAATAGAAAAATAGATTTTGTGCCTGTCTCTATGTTCTGGTCAACTCTGTTATCTTTGTTGTAAAAATGCATAAAAATCTTTAAAGCATTCATAGATAAAGCATGTAATGCACCAAGTGATGTCACTTCCTCTGGCGGAAAATTCTGGAAGGCACTGAAGTATGCCATTATTCTTCGCTCATTAATTTGTACAAAATGTTTAGAATACACCAATAGTATATTAATTATTTGTCAAATCTGTTATTGTGATATTGTAGTGAATCTCTCATTCACTTTTTTAAAACAATAATATCATGAAAATTCATAAAATTCTGTTTTTAATCATGCTATGTGGTATCTGGTTTGAGGTTAGCATATTGAGCTAAAGCACAAAATGGTGGAAATTGTCAACTCTGTTATTGTCAACTCTGTTAGTGGTTTAAAATGTCTAATGATAACAGAGTTGACAATGTGTAACAGAGTTAAATATTCACATTTAAGCATTTTACATCTTTTTTTAAAATAGGTTCTGGGTCATTTTAATGTAAAATATTAATTAATTAATTAATTTATTTATTTATTTATTGTATATCATTAGGAAGGAAGAAATTGTAATGATAGGTAAATTATGCTGTCAGCAACAGAAAGACAACGGCAATACAGGGCACGATGAGATGCAGACCCTGTAAAGAAGGCAGAAAAGACAGAGAGAGGTGGCACAAAAGGAAACATGCAGGGCAAACAAGCAGAGTAGCTGATTTGGGTGAAAGGGAGCAAAGGTACAAGCACAGGTATTGGAGAGAGGCACAGCAGAGGTGCAGAGTAAAAAGGCAACAATATGTAGAGATGACACCACAAAGTTCTAAACCAGACCCTAAACCACAGATATCCAGGTAACAAGAGGTATAATAATAATGTACTGTATGTGTGGTAAGACATAGAGAGATTGAGGAAAATTAAGTCCTTTGTTAGGATTGTCAACATTATAGCAAGTGAAGACTGGAGCAACTCTGGAACTGTATAGACTTTAGGGGCAATGTGCAGTTTTTGTTCTCATCCCACCATTACTCAAAATACAAGTCTTTTTTGCTCTAATGTTTATAAATACAAAAGTAAACATATGACTTCAAAGTAAATCTGAAATTATAGCAAACTGTCATTCTTTGAATTAAGAGCTCTGTGTTTTATATGCCCATAAAAACTTGCATAGTGCACATTTAAATAATAAATACTGATATTTTTTATTTTTTTATTTTTTTAGGAAAGAAAAGATATACATTTAAATAGAATTATTTAAAATGGACTTAACCTGATTTTTTTTTTATTATTATTGTTTCAGACAAAGGCGGTCAGGATGAAGAAATACGGGAAAACTCCAAGTTATACAGAGAAATTGAAAAAGATTTTGGTAAAAAAGGAAATAACCGCTGCCCGAAAATACCAAAAACGCCCTTTAGAGACTGACTTGTGTGTCTGCTTTCGTTTCTGATCGAGGGGAATCAGATAGGAAGATATAAAGTCTGGTCTTTTAACTACGGATGGTCAACTCTGTTATTGATATCAACTCTGTTATTATCAATGTCAACTCTGTTTGTTTAAGGTTTTGCTTTAAAAAAAATCGTTATGTGTGTTTTATTGTTAGCAAATTGGTTAGATGCTGATCAGCCTAACTAGTACTGTTACTACGTGAAAAATTACATAATTTAATCATTTTTTAAAGCTTATAGAAAATGTGAACAAGCGTGGCAACTTTTCAGTTAATTGTGTTGATACTTTTACTCCCAAACAAAATGTTTATAACTTATTAGGCCTAAAGTTGAATTAATGTATGAAAAGGATGAAAAAGATGTTCTCTTAGGGAAGACCGGGTTTTAAATTGTCACATTTGTTAACTGTACATATTTGGCCCATTTTGTCTATAACAGAGTTGACAGATTTTTTTGTTAGTACATTGATTTTTAGAATAAATATTTTAAATCTTACAAGTTTAAGCTCCGCAAATATAGAAAATGTTAAATTTGAAAGGTGTTCAACGAAAATAAAAAAGTTTAACAAAAATAAAAACCTAAAAAAAGTTATATGATATGATGTTGTGTACTGATGTTTATAACCACCAGTTTCTATTTACTTCAGGTTAATAAGGAGTAAAATAAAAGTACATCAAAAAGTAAATAAATAAAGTACAATACATGACAAGAGTTAAAGTGAAAGCATTTTAAAAATAAATAAATAAAAGCTGAGAATTAAAGCTGAGACTCTAAATATGTGAGGTGGTGAAATTATATATATATATATATATATATATATATATATATATATATATATATATATATATACATATTATATACATGCCGTATAAAATATTCTTGAGAGAACTTAATGAAAACTCTGAATATATTGAATGAAACGTGAGAATATTGAATGGATTCCGAATATATTGATTGAAATATATATATATTGAATGAATTCTGAATATATGGATTGAAAACTGATATATTGAATGAAAAGTCTGAATATATTGAATGAAAAGTTTGGATATATGGAATGAAAAGTCTGAATATATTGAATGAAACATGACGTCATCAAAACACAGCGCCATCTTTAGAAAGGATGAGTGAGTCGGCGAGAAACTTGGTTGCTGCAATTGTGAGAAATGACGAGATGGTCAACACATTGACAAGCCGCACTCAGTATCAGACTACGGATGAAGAAATGTATTCGCTATTTCACCGCGGAAGACCGGTGTTATGCGCTATAATGCCCCCCTGCTACAGATTGCACCCCTACATAATCTCTATCAAATATTATATTACAACATAAATTCATAGTTTTATTGTTATCAAATATGATATAACTATTATAATTAACCCTAGGCACGTGACAGGTGTCGAGACCATGAATACAAATTCTCATATAATGTTTATTTTGTGGCACATTTGTTTTACAGGGATTTGTCATGTAATACAAAAATGCTTGCACTAAATAAATATTTATGATGAAAAATCTAACGAAATGATTTTTATTATTAAATAAGCAATATCAAAAATACATCTTGTATATAAAAAATAATAATTTATATATATTTTTCCCTATACTACATGTATTTTTTTATAATGCTTATTTTATAATCAAATCCATTTGGTCTAATTTGTAATTTCTAAATCATAAACCTAGAAATTTCTGTTCTAATATAATATTCGACGAAGATTAAATAAGGTGGGGGGGGGGGAGCAATCTGTAGCAGGGGGGCATTTTAGCGCATAACATCGGTCTTCCGCGGTGAAATAGCGAATATATTTCTTCATCCGTCGTCTGATACTGAGTGCGACTTGTGCCACCACTTTGGGCCGTACACGCACTCATCAATGTGTTCACCATCTCTTCATTTCTCACAATTGCAGCAACCAAGTTTCTCGCCGACTCACTCATCATTTCTAAAAATGGCGCTGTGTTTCGGTGACGTCATGTTTCATTCAATATATTCAGACTTTTCATTCCATATATTCAGACTTTTCATTCAATATATCAGTTTTCAAACCATATATTCAGAATTCATTCAATATATATATATATTTCAATCAATATATTCAGAATCCATTCAATATTCTCACGTTTCATTCAATATATTCAGAGTTTTCATTAAGTTCTCTCAAGAATATTTTCCTAAACGGCATGCCATAATATGTATGTATATATATATGTGTGTGTGTGTGTGTGTTTGAGGAAAAAGAAACGTGCAGTTCCTTCATGATCCTGCAGATGATGCTCTAAACTATTCATACAGCATCTTGTGTGGTAGGACGGTAGGACTAAATTATTTGCTAAATCTAAATAAATAAATAAAAGTATCAAATTAAGATATTTATAAAAGTGTGATACTTAAAGAATCACGATACAGATGGAATCAGCTCCTGGGTATAGTCATAAGATGGTGGCGCTCCGAAAACAACGTGGGCTTCATAGATAACTGGAAGACCTTTGAGGGCAAAGCTGGCCTGTTAGGGCAGGACGGTGTCCATCCCATTCGGAAAGGTGCTGCTCTCATTTCTTGTAGTATAGCACATAGTCTCAGAAGAGGCGTAGTTAATCGGTGACAATCCTGAGCCCAGGCCAGGGAGCAGACAGACAGGCTAAACCAACCTACCGTCTGCTAGCTGCATAGAATCGTCACTCAGGGTTCATCATACTGAGACTGTGTCTGTTCCCCAAGCTAAACATAAACATAAATTTAGAAAGACTCAGAAAGTCTGTTTTAGTAATTTAATTAACATAGATACCACAAACTCCGATCACACTGAATGCGCAGCCGGCACCTCTGATCTGAAGCTAGGACTGTTAAATATAAGATCCCATCTAAAGCAGTTATTGTTAATGAAACTATCACAGATCAGGAGTTTAATATATTATGTTTAACAGAAACCTGGATTAAACAGAACGAGTATGTAGCTTTAAATGAAGCTAGTCCTCCTGGATACAGCTACATACACCAGCCTCGGCTAACGGGTAGAGGAGGAGGCGTCGCAGTTATTTACAACAATAATCTGGCTATCGTACAAAAGATTTAAATTTAATGCATAGTAACATAAAGTCAGCTCAGTCGATCCGACTAATCATCATTTACAGACCCCTAGGGCCGTACTCGGAGTTTCTCTGTGAATTTGCAGATTTCCTCTCAAACCTTGTTGTTTCTGTAGGAATGAACAGGTCCTAGAATGGGCTATCGCTCTATTGCACCCCAGGGGGGGCCCCTTTTAGTAGACTACATGACTCCAGCTCCTCCGCTTATCTGTTCTCTGGGACAATACAGTCCCTCTCTTACCTGGAAGCAGGACTCATAACAGGCCCTGGAGAAGAGTACCTGCCACCTGGAAGCTGTAAAAGCCCAAAGACCTCGAACTCCAACCGTGTAAATTGGGCATCTGGTAAACAAGGGAGACATCTTTACACCTCTGAGTGGGGGAAAACACCCTCCCTAACCTAAGTTCACTGATACCCCCTTGACCTCCAGAGAGGGACACATGGCCAAGACACTGTTGCCGATCAACTCTAAAGTATACCAATGGGACAAACTGACATCTATATATATGTATATCATATCATATATTGTATCATCTATATTATCATGTTAATATCTATATGTATCTCTGTTTACTCTATCTGTCATAGAACATGTAACCAGCAGTTATAAAGTCTTTTTAACTAGATGAAGGCCTGAATGAATGTGTGAGATATGGGATGTGTGGTATCTACAGAAAGCTTATCCTATTTAAGGAATGCTTATGTACATGAATTACTAGTAACATGAACAGAGCATGTGTAAAGTTAATTCATAAAGGTATTAAAAGTTTCCAACCGGATAAGTACCACGTGATGGCCATATAACCTGGCCTAATGTATGCACAAGGGGAGGAAACATGTGAGGCGGGGATAATCCCGCAACCCCCTCTGATTGGAGTAATCACTCGTGGGATGGACCGATAACAAAGCCACGGTCTGAGCACATCGTCACTTCTTCCAACGTCATCCAACGACTGACCATCTGCACATCTGAAGCAAGCTCTCTCTCGTCGCTCGTCCACCGTCGACTCTCGCCCTGCGTCTGACCAGCAAGCTAACAGTTCATCTGATCTCCACGGTGTCACGAAACTTCATGCCAGAACTTCAAATCCGCGACGTCATCCCAGCGCCAGAACACCAGCCAATCAGCAACGCCGTGATTCCCTAACACCAAAACACGAATCACAGAGGAAGACCGCAGCGCAACGCAAGTAAACAAACAAAAGCTTCATACCTTGCTGAAATCGGTGCTCACGTCATAACAACCTGTAAGATTAAACCCAAGGTTCTGCTCTTTTCAGGTCTAGTGAACATTACTAGAAAATTACGTTAACTTCATCCTTTGAACTGCATTGTGTGTGTGTTTAATAGCTTAGTTTCATGTATCGTAGTATAGTCAAATAAATTCTTGTTTCTTGATAAAGATCTGTCGTCCTGGTCCAGTAATCTTAAGTTTAAACATTTGCCCAGATCCTAAGTTACCTTGCTCATAATTGTCAAATACTAGATTTTGTTATCATCGGTGGCCACGTGATAAGCAGAACTGGTAAAATACACTATATTGTTCTAAATGGTGGATGGTGTATAAAGTGTATAGTATAAATTTCAATTCAGTTTTAATAAAATTGACCCGAATCCTTAAAGATTCGATTCACCTCTGAACCAGAGCTGAAGTCCTACATTTCTATAGACAAAGCGTTAATTGCTAGAGACTTTAACATTCATTTTGAGAATCCAGAAGACCCTCTGAGAACAGCATTTATGTCCATACTCAGTAGGAGTAAATCAATGTGTAGTTGGACCCACTCATAAAGCAGGTCACACTTTGGATTTAATATTATCCTTCGGATTAAGTATAGGAAATATAACCACAATTCCACAGTCTGAAGTTATCTCAGATCACTATCTTGTCTCGATTAAAGCATGTCATAGCAATAATGAACGCACAGCACTGCGCTACCGCCAAAACCGTACATTCACGTCAAATACCACCCAGAGCTTTATCAATAATCTCCCAGAGTTATCAACTTTGATTGGATCGCCATCTGACTTCACAGAAATCAATCCGGCGACTAAATATCTAGAGTCAACACTTCGTTATAGCTTAGATAATGTAGCTCCAGTTAAAAGGAAAATGATTAGAGATAAGAAACTCGCTCCTTGGTATAATGACCACACACACACTTTAAAACAGACCGCTTGGCGCCAAACTAAATTGTTAGTATTCCAAATAACATGGAAGGAGAGCATCCTGAACTATAAAAAGCCCTCAGTGATGCTAGATGAACGTATCTCTCCACTCTTATAGAAAATAACAATCCAAGATTTTTATTTAATACTGTAGCTAAATTAACTAAAAACAGGACCACTGCAGAAATCTCCACAACATCATCATGCAGTAGTGAGGATTTCATGAACTTTTTCAATAACAAAATCATAAATATTAAATATTAGGCAAAAAATTCAGGCTTTGAAACCAAACAGTTTAAGTAATACAGATGAACTAACCACGGCACATCAGAACTTAGAATACTTTACTTTCCTTGAAACAAGAGAACTAATTTCACTCATCTCTTCTTCAAAATCGTCAACCTGTATATTAGATCCTATACTGACACATTTTCTCAAGCAGATAGTACCAGCAATAATAGAACCGCTGTTGAAAGTAATTAACTGTTCACTCAGCAGTGGGTATGTTCCCAAAATCCTTTGGGAGGGTAAAATCCTTTAAATTAGCAGTTATTAAACCGCTAATCAAGAAACCTGACCTTGATCCCTGTCAGCTTTCCAATTACAGGCCGATATCAAACCTTCCCTTTATCTCCAAGATTGTGGAAAAGGTTTTTATCACAGCAGCTATGTTCACATCTACAGTAGTGGCCAAAGTTTTTGAGAATTACATAAATATTGGAAATTAGGAAAAGTTGCTGCTTAAGTTTTTATAATAGCAAATTGCATATACTCCAGAATGTTATGAAGAGTGATCAGATGAATTGCATAGTCCTTCTTTGCCATGAAAATGAACTTAATCCAGAAAAAAAAAAATTCCACTGCATTTCATTGCTGTCATTAAAGGACCTGCTGAGATCATTTCAGTAATCGTCTTGTTAACTCAGGTGAGAATGTTGAGCACAAGGCTTGAGATCATTATGTCAGGCTGATTGGGTTAGAATGGCAGACTTGACATGTTAAAAGGAGGGTGATGCTTGAAATCATTGTTCTTTCATTGTTAACCATGGTGACCTGCAAAGAAACAGCATGCAGCCATCATTGTGTTGCATAAAAATGGCTTCACAGGCAAGGATATTGTGGCTACTAAGATTGCACCTAAATCAACAATTCATAGGATCATCAAGAACTTCAAGGAAAGAGGATCAATTCTTGTTAAGAAGGCTTCAGGGCGTCCAAGAAAGTCCAGCAAGTGCCAGGATCGTCTCCTAAAGAGGATTCAGCTGTGGGATCGGAGTGCCACCAGTGCAGAGCTTGCTCAGAAATGGCAGCAGGCAGGTGTGAGCGCATCTGCACGCACAGTGAGGCCAAGACTTTTGGAAGATGGCCTGGTGTCAAGAAGGGCATCAAAAAAGCCATTCTCTCCAAAAAAAAAAAAACATCAGGGACAGATTGATCTTCTGCAAAAAGTATGGCGAATGGACTGCTGAGGACTGGGGCCAAGTTATATTCTCGGATGAAGCCTCTTTCCGATTGTTTGGGGCATCTGGAAAAAGGCTTGGCCAGAGAAGAAAAGGTGAGCCATCAGTCCTGTGTCATACCAACAGTAAAGCATCCTGAGACCATTCATGTGTGGGGTTGCTTCTCATCCAAGGGAGTGGGCTCACTCACAATTTTGCCCAAAAACACAGCCATGAATAAAGAATGGTACCAAAACACCCTCCAACAGCAACTTCTTCCAACAATCCAACAACAGTTTGGTGAAGAACAATGCATTTTCCAGCACGATGGAGCACCGTGCCATAAGGCAACAGTGATAACTAAGTGGCTCGGGGACCAAAACGTTGAAATTTTGGGTCCATGGCCTGGAAACTCCCCAGATCTTAATCCCATTGAGAATTTGTGGTCAATCCTCAAGAGGCAGGTGGACAAACAAAAACCCAGTAATTCTGACAAACTCTAAGACGTGATTATGAAAGAATGGGTTGCTATCAGACAGGATTTGGCCCAAAAGTTGATTGAGAGCATGCCCAGTCGAATTGCAGAGGTCCTGAAAAAGAAGGGCCAACACAGCAAATACTGACTCTTTGCATAAATGTCATGTAATTGTCGATAAAAGCCTTTGAAACGTATGAAGTGCTTGTAATTATATTTCAGTACATCACAGAAACAACTGAAACAAAGACCTAAAAGCAGTTTAGCAAACTTTTTGAAAACTAACATTTGTGTCATTCTCAAAACTTTTGGTCACGACTGTACATAGAAATAGCATTAATGAACTGTATCAGTCAGGATTTAGGCCTCATCACAGCATAGAGACAGCACTTGTTAAAGTAGTAAATTACTTCCTATTTGCCTCTGATCAGGGTTGCATCACTATACTTGTGTTACTGGACCTCAGTGCAGCTTTTGACACCACTGATCATAGTATTCTCCTTCACAGATTAGAAAATGTAGTAGGAATTAAGGGAACTGCCCTCTTGTAGCCCAGATCCTATTTGACTGATCATTATCAGTTTGGTGTTCCACAGGGTTCAGTTTTAGGCCCACTGCTTTTTTCCCTTTACATGCTTCCTCTGGGCAACATAATTCGTAAACATGGTATTAGTTTCCATTGTTATGCTGATGACACACAACTATACGTCTCCACAAAACCAGATGAGAGAAACCAGTTTCCTAAAATTGAGCAGTGTGTGCAGGACATAAGAGATTGGATGTTAATTAATTTTCTTCTGCTTAATCCTGATAAGACACAAGTTCTAGTCATAGGACCACAAGCAGCTAGAAGTGAGCTTTCTGATCACACTGTAACTTTAGATGGCCTTTCTCTTCCATCAAATGCAACAGTAAAAGACCTTGGTGTGATTATAGATTACAGCCTTTCGTTTGAAGCACATGTAGATAATATTACCAGGATAGCTTTCTTTCACCTTAGAAATATTGCCAAGATAAGGACATGTGGTCACTAAATGATGCTGAAAAATTAGTTCATGCTTTTATCACCTCTAGGTTGGTCTATTGTAACGCCTTACTGTCTGGTTGTATAACTGGGCGTATAAACAAGCTTCAGTTAGGTCAGAATGCAGCAGCGAGAGTCCTCACTAAAACCAGAAGATAAGAGGGCATTACCCCTATCTTATCTACACTGCATTGGCTCCCTGTGAAATTTCGCATCGACTTTAAGATACTATTTTTGACGTATAAAGCATTAAATGGTCTCGTGCTACAGTATCTGAGTGAACTGTTAGTGTCTTACGATCCGGCACGCCTACTTCGATCTAAGGATGCAGGCTGCTTGTCAGTACCATGTATTATTAAAACTACAACAGGGGGACAAAGTCTCAGTGTTTAAGTCTAGGCTAAAAACCTATTTATTTAGCTAAGCCTTTTTGTAAATAGATTAACCTTAGGTAAAGGAGCAGATCTGGGGGACTCATGGACGTAGAAGAGTATTCTGGTGAACTGGTATGTTTAGATGCTGTCTTTCCCACTCTCATTGATCACTCAGGTTTGTTAACGGTGAGGTGATGGTCGCTTTACAACTAAGGTCTGTGTTTCCTTCTGGCTCTCTCTTTTAGTTATGCTGTTATAGTTAGTCCTGCCCGAGTCCCTGCTTGCACCTTGCACTCACCTTTATACATTCACCTTATACACGTTTGCCTGTGACCATACCTAACTGCCATCTCTCCTTCTCTTCTGCTCTCTCCCCTTTTCCCTCTCCCTGTCTCTCTCTCGTCCTGGAGTCCTGCTTCTGGTTGGAGATCTCGTCGCATGGATGCCCCGTGTGGTCTGCCTGGGATGCGTGTGGTGGCCGGGGATGGTTTCCACGAAGACTGTCCTGTCCTCGACTGATACAGACAGCTGTTCTCTGGGGACCTGTGACTTCAGTCATTCGATAGTTCTGGACTGGAATTTCCTACAGTCTACCTGAGCCTCCAGGAACAAACTGGACTCCATTTAATTTAATTAAACACATCTCCTGTTATACTGAACTTCGAGTCTTACACAGTATTATGCAGATCAATCCCTGCCATCAATTTCATCCAAATGAGGATGGATTCCCTGTTGAGTCTGGTTCCTCTCAAGGTTTCTTCCTATTACCATCTGAGGGAGTTTTTCCTTGCCACCGTCCCCCTCGGCTTGGTCATCAGGGACAATCTTTATCATTTTGATTCATACACACACATTTCATACAAACTTACTTCTTTTGATTGTGTAAAGCTGTTTTGCGACAATGTCAATTGTTAAAAGAGCTATACAAATAAAATTTAATTGAATAATATTGTATTGTATCGGGTGTCCGCTGGAGAATCCCATCCATACATAATACACTACACTACTTCACACAGGACAGCCCAAGCTCATGAGCACTCTGATAAAGGGAAATAAATATGTAGAATTTAGTCTGAAAAATCCATTATATTTTTGTTCACTAAGAAAAAAAAGAGAAAAGTGACCTTTTGATTTTGTATCATGTTTAATGGGTGTTTATGAAAGAATAGGACTGCATATTTCAGAAGACCTTAGTGTGACAAACTTAGCACAAAACAATATCAGAAAGCAAGAAGATTCCCATTATTATTATTTTTTTTTAGATATATATAATTTTTACTGTATTGTGTAATTCTTTACAAATGCTACCCCCGGTCTAACAAAAACACACCACACTAGTCATGCTCGGTCATGGCAGAGAGCTGATGTCACGGCAGTCGTTTCATTTCAGGGAAAACAGGTGCTGAGGAGGGTTCACCTTGAGGCGGACCACTAAGACAAGTCAGGGTCGGCCTTTTGTGGGGGGGCGGGGGGTTTGGGGGGTGCTGGGGGCGTAAGGCGAGATTAGATCTCTTAGATCACGACAGTCCATCACTCCTGCCGCAGTCCGAGTCACAGTCCAGGGTGTCTTTAGACAGAGTGTCAGTGTCACCTGTAAAGTGTGATGGCATGCTGCTTCACACAAACTTCCTCACCCGAACTTAACAAAACCGTCGATGGACCCGAGACAGTGCAGAAACCTGGTAGTTTATGAGCCAGTATTACACAACGTCAAAATAAAACCCGCGTGCATAAAGCACAAGTTCTAAATCATCATGATGCCACGGCCACCTGGACTCAGAAGTCAGAGTGGGAGGTGCATACGCTCTCCTTCACCTGTCAATCACAGTGACACCAGGCAGTCACGGATATCTGTGAACCCATGGATGCAGAAGAGGGTGGATAGCGCTTTTCTTCGAGGATTGCTACCCAGTTGTCTGGCTTCGGATGTCTCACAGGAAGCACGTTAGCCTTCACACTTTACGCAGGAGAAACAGCGAGAAAGAGAGACTAACTAGTGGGTGAAAATAGAATTTGTTGAAATTCATCATCCTTTGATACTGAATACTTTCCTGGACAGGTTTAAAACGAAGTGCATGCATTGTCAAAATCATACAACACTCTAAAACCGCAACACAACAAAGTGTCTGATTACTCGACCGAGGCCCAAGTTAAAATGACACACACACACACACTATCAATATACATATTCGCCTTTCTAGAAATAGATGCATAGATTGCCGAGATGCTGGTAGAGACTCCCACACCGTACGTGATGAATCGAGTCGGGCTAACAACTCCTAAAGCAAGTTCAGGTTGATTTCGCTCTGAAGGGCAGCCAGTCATAAAACAAAGCGGTTTCTGGCGTGGCTGATGTGAGAGAAGCACAGACACCATGATGGATGGAATGTAAAAGCTGTCGGACCCCTGAGAGGACTCAACCGTCAGACCTGTGTCGCTCTTATTTTACTGTATGTGTTTTAACCACCACATGATAGATGAGAGAGAGACAGAGAGATGTCACATTTGGCACATGAAAACTATAAAAGTGATTGGATTCACATATACAGCACATCACAGTACACACACACACACACACACTTCTCAAAGCAAATCTGCGATCACGGTGAAGGTCTGAGGATCGGGTTTAAAAACAAAGCAGGTCTTTTCCTGCATGATAAATAAAATCAAGAGTCAGACAGATCAGAATTACAGAACAAAGAAGAATGACATTAAAACAACTACGTCCTATAAAAGGACCGACTCTGGAGACGCTCTGACGAACATAGCACGCGGTTCCATACAGATCTGTTCGCTAAAAGCCGGGCTAGTTTGACAGGAGAGCACCTGAATGAATAAAGCTGCACAGGAACACTTCTGCTGCTGTTAAACCGGGCGGTTACCCGACACACAGTGATGGTGAACTCGACCGCTGACACACACAGACCCAAGCCGCCAGAAGTTACTGACTGATTTTGGGTGACGCTGGGCGAGACATATGAAACGGGTGGAGCAAGAGATGAGAGAGACGAGACACATTTAAGTTGCAGAAGAACGGTGTTTCTGGATGAGACCTCCTGAGCCACCGGTGTATTGCAACAAGCTTGAAGTGTTTACCTAAAATGCAACACTGCTGGTGTTTTAGCTGTTTTTTCTTTTCAAGCACGGATGGAAACTTTCTGATACACAGCACGGAAGCATCTCCTTCCAGGATTGTATGTTCACTGGGAAGACGTTGGATTTGTCATTTTTACAGAAACAACCAGGATATTTTAATAAAATAAAAAAAATAAATAAATAAAAAAAAAACCACTGTTGGAATAGACAAAGAAAAAAAACTTATGGTTTTGGACAGCTCGTGATTTGAACAACTAGCCCATGTGATGCTAACTAATTTTCACTGAGTGCTTTTAGCCTGTTAGCATGTTTAACAGCTCATTAGGAGGATCGCGCAGGGCTAGTCTGGAGCTTCAGCTCCTGTTAATCGATTCCACGTACATCTTGGTGTAAATGGAAACATTAATACAGTAGTAATACGCAGACAAGTGACGTCTTTCGAGATTCCCATCTGTTTGAAGATCTGCAGATTCACGGGTTCGTCAACGTGACTGCGATGGCGGCACTAAAAGCGAAATCATAGAAGGTGGAACTAACTTGTACAGGAAGTGAGCATTCCTTCTTGACACTCCTCCAAAACAAATACACACACAGCATCTTTCATTCACATAACCAGGCTTGGTCACAATATCCATGCATTAGATTCTGAGCTGTAATAAAGAAAAGAAACGTATCGGATGTCATGTTTATGTAGCGGATAAAAACGAACAACGCTGAGCACCATTTTCAATACAAACGCTATGGGGCAGGGGACAAAAAAAAAATTGGAAGAATAAAACCAAAAGCAATCTCGAAAAGCCTTGTCTGATAAAATACACATCTTTCTCGGCGTGTCCTCCGGTGTAAAATTTCCCCCTCTTGTGTTTTTTGTTGTTGTTTTTTTCTCTTTCTAAGAGATGAAAGTCTTTTTGGCGCAATAACTAGCGTGGGAGGGGGAACAGAAAAGGAGAGAGTAAAGAAAGGTATGAGCAGGAGACTGATCAGACACAGTGAAGCCCCAATGTCCAGGCTACCGGTACACCCTGGTGCAAACCAGATACGACTGGTTAGATAAAGTGGTCCAGATTAGGTGAGCTGATGCGGAGCCTCCAGCATCTCCATGAGGAAGGTGTCGATTGGGGTGTCGCCGATCAGCTTGAAAAAGAACAGGTGTTCCAGGCATTTTAAACCGATGGAGCGCAACGCCGGCAGTCGGAGGAGGAGCTTGGCGAACCTAGGGAGAACAGGAGAGACATCACGCTCGCGTATACAAACAGTGGATGATGTATTAATATTACCAGATTTGGTTCAAGTTATAGTTCAAGATCATGGAATATTTTGCTATACCAGGGGTCACTGGTCAACTTTCACCGCTGAATAGTTATAGTGGACTGTCTATTAGATTTTTGTTGGCCGTTGTGATTTTTGTCAAGGAATTAAACGCTATTAATAGCTTTTAATAAAGAAATGCTGAAAGGGTTTTCTTTTTCAGTGCTAATCGTCTGCTCTACACTCCATACTCATGTGACGTTGCTGTACCAGAAGGCTATGAACTCACAAAAAGAAGAAATTATAACCTGGCAAAATGAGAGTATTCGCAGAAAACAGAAGTAGTTTAAATTCTGATGATTTGATCAAAAAATAAACTTATTAAATAAATATTATATATAAATGTATTCAAGCAAATTACGGCATAAATCATCTCTTTATCGGAAGTTAAAAAGTATTTGCCCATGCTTCAGTTCGTCACACGGGTTCTATTTAAAGTGATTTCTTGATTCAGTGGGTCTGGAAGTAATCAAGAGTGGGTGTGGCAAGTCAACTTTAACTCAGCTTTCCAAAAAACGTGATAAATCAGTTCTTTCATGATTTTGCAGGATTTTCACGCAGGTTTAGACAGCTTTTTTTCCTTAATAAACTTGCATTTTACTTGGATTATCTTTGTGTAATGTAAAAATGTGTGACAAATATGCTACCAAAAACAAACACTAAAAAAAATCAGGAAGGGGGCAAATATCTTTTCATAGCTCATGTTCAGGTTTTGGCTGGACCACTTGACAACCTTCGACTCATGTTCCACTCTGGTTAGATGTGAGGAGACGATGAGAACATGCATTTATCCAGATGTAGTGATCCAAGTTAAGCCTGACGGACTCAGTATTTCTGAGCATGCTTGTTCTTCCAGCATGTGACAGATCAGCAGCTCTGGAAACGGGATTTCATCCAGATCTATGGTCTGTGGAGAGTTCCCTGGACGTCGTGGCTTGGCTTGTGGACCAGCACATGCTGTGAATCCTTTGGCCTTCTGATACCTAGGGCTCTGATTATTTCTTTGCACCTACCGTAACCCTAGAGTGCCGAATCGATCCACACTTACAAATGGGACATCAGACATCCTGAGTTCACCAAGAACATCAAAACACCTGGTTCGGATTGTGTACGGTACCTGCCCTGCTGGTCGGGGTATCTCTGTTTACAGTAAGCTTCTAGTGCAGCATAGACTTTCTCCCTCAGTAACTCCACTTCGCTCGGGTTCGAAAGGCCCTTCGCGTCTGAAACGCACACACGGGCAACAGTAATCGTCAACTGAATAAATGATGTACGATTATGATGCGCGGTACCTCTGCATACGAGCGTAATCCGTTCTGGAGGCGAGTTCTTAAGGTGAAATGTCGCATTGTGAAACGCATGTTCCCATAGGAAATAATGTAAATGCAGATAATCCGTTCCAGCCTCCCAAAAATATTACCAATATTACCAACACTAAATGAAATAAAGTATAAAATAAATGGACATTAAACCTCATTTAACCTTAATTTATGATTCCTTGTGGGTAGACGGCATGGGTTTGATTTAAAAACCAAACTCATGATGTCTACAAAAAAAAAAAAAAAAAGTGAACTTTCTTCATGTGGCTTTTCACTAAGTTCTGAGAGGCTACGGGACATACAGTAAACGCAACTTGTATGTTCGGTTTGGTCACTCAGATGCTGGAAATACTTCATATGCTGAGGCATCTTAAGGTGAAAGTTCTTAAGGTGAACGTTTGAGAGGCAGGGGAGCTCGTACGCAGAGATACCGCTGTACACATTTATGGAACCGTTACAGGAAAAGCGCTCAAGCTCGGCGCCAGCCCCCCCCCTTCCCCCGAGTACCTGGGTTGAAAAGGATGATGGCTCTGAGACACCCGAGCTCCGTCTTGTCCATCTGCATGTCCCTCATCTTACTCACTAGTTCAGTCAGAACCCTGTATCAGCACCAGAACATGACACACACAAAGAAAAACCACAAGCGATATGGTGCAGGGTGACAAGAATAAAAAATTGGAGCATGCAAAAAATAATAAGAGGAAAAAATAAAATAATAAAAGATTAAAATAACTAAACACTATGTCCACATTCAGTGCCACAGACACACACATTGCTCTTTACCCACCTAGAAAACATCATAATTTTTTTTTTTTTTGCTGCCTTGGAATAATGTGTGTTGTGTGGTGTAGCTTTATTACCTGTCAAATATGGCCCCAACCTCTGCATTGTGCGCACTCTCCCTGTGTATTCAACCACAACGTGTTATTACAATGTCAACACACATAAATTTACACTGTTAACATCTTCCTCATGTAAAGGTCATGACTGTGTGCACCAGCAGAGACAGTGGGGCCCGTTCCAGGAGTAACAAGCTGCAGGCTCTTGTTGAGAAGTGGCGCGCAATGTACAAGCACAAAAATAAATAATAATAATAAATAAGTGCAACCTTAAAGACTTTTAGGGGGGAAAATATTAATAAATAAACAAAAAAACCTGGAGTGAAGCAAAGAAATCCAAATGACATCATGAGGAAACACTCATGTGTTCGGGAAAAGCGAGTCCTTTCTTACTGTGTATTTAGGGTTAGCATGAACGTACGCTGAGCAGAAAGCATGTGCACAGAGTTACGCCAATGAGATTTGCGGGGAAGGTGGGGGGGGGGGGTTTAATGGAATGGACATACACCATTCAGAGTTACCCATTAGTCATGCAAGAGAAATAAGCAGAGCGCATGGACGAGGACATGGGCGTCAACAAAAGGTCAGGAAAATGCTGAAGCAGGTGAATCTCAAACAGCAGCCTGCAACCGGTTATTCCGAGATTTGTTTCAAGTAATGAGCATTAAAAATAAAAATAAAACAAAAAATAAAATAAATGCAAATAATAGCATCTTTAAAAAGGAAGAACAGGTTGCTGTGACAAAGCTTAGTTGAAGAAATGTGTGTGTCTGTGTAGATATTTATCTATTTCTCACATGAATGACAATAAAATAGTTAACAGATATAACCTGTTATTATTATTATTATTATTATTATTATTATTAACAGCCACATTTACAATTACAATCGGGAGGAACCAAGCACTTGACTATACATGGGTATATCAAGGTGCAGATACCCGCTTTGCTTTGAGCATCATCTACTGCCTCATCTTCTCAACAACGTTCACAAGCTCCTTCACAGATGTCTGTACCTTCACGTTAAAATTTGGTACGAATCTGAAGAACTTAAGAACTTAAGAAAGCTAAGAAAAGGAATAAGAGTTTTGCAAGCATCACTTCCTGTTCCCAGTGAATCACAGCTGGCATGTTTATAGGACCGTACTCCATAGCTGATCTGAGATGAACTTCAGGCTACAGTGCACACATATGTAGTAGAGTTACGCCATGCTCACTGACAACATGACACAACAGACTAGATGGCTATGATCTGTGACCTGATTTTCATCCGAGACCCCCTCTAGAAGGATGGAAGTGGCATGTGAGCACATTCGAGCATTAGCTGTTGCCTTACAACTCTATGGTCAGGTGGAGGACCCGGGGACCTCAGGTCTCTACGTGGAGTTTGCATGTTCTCCCCGTGTTTAAGGGGTACTCTGGTTTCCTCCCACAGTCTGAGGACATGTGCTAGCTGTTGACTGGTTTTTCAAATTGCCTGTAGCTTGATGACAGTTGGCACTCCACCCAGGGTGTACCCTGCTTTGTGGCTTAAGTTACCTGAGAATCCTACACAGGATAAGCAGTATAGATAACCGATGGATGCTTTATAAGGCTGATTTTATGCAGCCACTTGGTGGCGCAATTATTTCCAATAACAATCAGTACGCATACTTGACTCAGTCACACTGAACAAAGATCAACAGATTTTTAAATCCCACTCTCAATCTTCTATTGACCTATACCTGGTCCTAGTGTTCCCACTTTGCAGACAAGCTTTAGTAACGTCCTGAAGGAGAGCGAACATGCAGGAAAAGTGTAAAGCAGTGCCACATCCATCTCCTGTGAGATTACAACTCCAATAAACTACCACATCAACCGTGCTCTAAACCGCAAGTTGACGAGTCAGCATTGTGCCAAAGGAAGAATAAAACACTCCACTGAAGCGCTGGAGCGACGAGATTCCACACCATCAGGTTGAAGGGCCGAGCGCCAGTTACGTGTCATGCTCTCTCTAAATTCCTCACTCGTTCTTCAGGTTTCACCCAGAGCAAACAAGAAAACCCTCAGTCCCTCCTGAGCGACTCCCGCTGGTATGGCAACAATTTGCCTTCGCAATTCTGTACAGTCTGCAGATTACGCATTGTGGTTAAGAAAATGGGCCCGTTCGTGCTTCAGGCAAATTCCTTATCCGAGAACAAACACAAAAACACACATGCGGGCAGCACAGGACACGAGTTTTAACCTAAACCCTAAGCACTACGGCTCAACATCAAATGGTCAGCCAGCTTCAACAAGCATTCAGATATCTACACCTTTGCTGCATCAGTTAAACAAACGGAGAAGTGACGCTCCTGTACACATTCAAACCTGCTCTGCTCCTGAACAGATCCTCCCCAAAATACCATACATGCTTAATGACATTTCAGTGCTGACTATCCATGACAACATGGAACATCTGAAAAGGTCTAAGATGATTAAGAGGCACTGCTTGAGGTGGACAGGTTACAAGTGCACAGGACCACAGGATCTGAGGTTGAAACTGGCACAAATCAAGACATAACCCAAAAGGACAGGGTGAAAACCTTCCGGTCCAATGAATTTTGACTTCCACTTTGACGTTCAGGCAGGCAGTAAGGTCAGCAGCATGACTGTAGGTCAACTCCAACAGTCACAAGTGAACCGTTCAGCCTGATGCGGGTAACATGATGTGGTTAGGTCGATCATGCTAATGCATGAATCAGAAATACATGAACATGACAATGAGTTCATGTTCTTCATCGGTCTCTGGGATGTGGGCGAATGGGACATCTAGAGTGGAAACCATTCCATGAACAACGAGTATTGTCCAGTAAACAAAAAGCGGCTTACAGGTCTGTACAACCATCCACACTTCTTGGAAAGAATTCATGGACCATGACCAACATCTTAGGCTGCATCACCTTTCCATGACCATCACTTTGTTTACTCTGTAGCTATACCTACTGTATAAACACAACACTTATACGTTGCTGTAACTGTTATTAAAAAAAGTGTTGTATGGACCTGGACACCTGTAATGGGTGAATTTCTTGGGTCAGGGGTGGACAAGCTGCATTTTAGGAGATTTGTTGGGGGAATAGGTGAACTGCAAGAGGTTGTTCAGATATCAGTGATATTATATCAGACATGTCCTAACTTTCATGGTGTAGACAGTTAGAGACGTGACAAGTTTATAATGAAAGTAGATTGGCGATAGGAGGCTGATGAGGGCTTAAGACAGGACATGTAATGTAGCTCCTAGTTTAATATTTCACCAATAAACATTTATTTGCACTTTAATGTTTAATATTCTACTGTTCACACTTGATGTTTGTCTAGATGAATAATCCTCTTTACCAAGACTTCTCTCTTCAGGTTAAAGAATTTAAGGGGCAGACTGGAGGAAAAAAAAAAAAAAAAAAAAAACATTCATTCCTGAACGGTTGATGAGTTACACCAGGTTTTACTGCCCTCTACTGTCTCACATTGCTGAAGACTTCAAGCTTGGACACTGTGCTCAGCTCCTGCCTGTCCTTCCTCTCATATCTCAGAACATTGGTCATTGCCCAGTGTGACTGAGAATCTGCTCCTGCCTTTTCTTCTCCATCCGGACCTTCTTTGCCTCCAACTGAGCTAGGAAATTCAGACATAAGACCATCTGCAGTACCAGACAGCAAAGAGTTCGAGTACTTGAACAGCTGGGACGAGTTCCTGTTAAACTGTACAACAAGAACTTTGGAGCTTGAAATCACAACGAGTCTCAAAACACATGCGCGACTAAAAAGCACACTTACTTACGCCAGCTCAATAAAATCTGTAAAAGAAAACTTAATGTTAAATTTCTATAATCATGATACACGATACAGAAACGCAATAAAAATAAAATGGACCGAGGTATCCTGATGATATCGTGCTGGGTGTTCCCTCGCATCTGTCTAAATGAACTCCCACAACCCTCTCATGTGCAGTAACTACAGTCAGGATGCGTGGCAGTGATGATTACCTATCGAAGATGGCTCCCACTCCTGCGCTGTGTGCGCTGTTTCTGTGGACGTGGAGCCCAGTGGCCAGCAAGATGCCATCTTTTACACTGATGGAGCGATGAGAGAACGAGGCGATCAGCAGCTCATTCCAACCTGCAAGGGATAGGGGAAAAAAAGGACCGTCATCGGCTTACAAAACACTTTAGGGTTAATACTTCTGCATTGGAGCAGGTCTGCGTGTCTGTGTAACCTCCAGGACATACCATGATGTTTTAGATCAACGGCTTTCCTAGATCGAAAGCTGGCTGACCGAGCAGGGAAGCACAAAGCAATCCAGCATGTCTTTACTTACATGTAAATATTTTGCATATGACTGAGGACTAGTTATCCCTAATAACTGTAACCTGAATAACCGACATTATATTCCAACAACTGGTTAGATAAAAATGATTAAGCTAATAATTCTGTGTAACAATTCAATCCATCAATCAATCAATAAATAACCTGTTCACCATCACAGACTTCAACAAATAAGTTCAATAACTTAATGACGCAAGAATTGTGAAATTCTTGCTCGAATTACTGTTAAATGTTTAACGTTATAATTTGGTACAATAGAATTCTTTATGTTGTTGTTTAGACGGTGTAGAAGACGGCAGGTAAATAAAATTGAGGCTAATTGTTTTAAATTTCATGATGAATTGATGGTCTGGTTCCTTAACCTTATTTCTATGGACACTGTTCGAGGTTTATGAACACTTACATCAATGCTAATGTTTCGTTAGCGTTTATTTTAACATCGTAATAGTATTAATGCAATTGGTTTGTGAATGTAATGACTTGGAGAGCCGAAAGTTACAGTCTTTTCCCTCCCGTCATTACATTATGAAGTACAGAATGAGTACCTGGGCGTAGATTTGTCTGATCCTCCCACCTCTGGTCATTAGCAACATGATGGGAAACGTTTCAGGTCAAGACAAATTAATACATATGGTGTTCACAACATAACGCAACTTAAAGTCTGGTTACAAAACCGTATAACAACATGAATTAACTGCACTTTATTCATTTTTCTAGCACTGGATTGATTAAATTTAGGAAGAACAACTATATAAACAACATAGCGCACAAAAGGTTTTTCAAAAACAGAGATTTTGGCTGATCTGTGGATCTCTCTGTAACTTTAGATGTGTTTTTGAATCCAACGTTCTCCACCAACACGTGTGACCTTCCCAATCGGCCGTGATGAGCTCTTGAGCCTGGACCCGGCTCAGTGAGAAAGTGCTGCTGAGCGCATCTTGTGGTGGTCTGTTCTCGAGACTCACGCTGGTATCTTAACGAGAAGTCGCTGCAAGCCAAGCCATGCGTATCTAATGTTTTGGTACCGTGATACATCGTTACTAGAGCAGAAGCACAGAGACACTTTTTACCAGCACGTAGAAGGATGACCTGGTCATCAAGGGCCAGTTCTGAGAAGTGCGGGATTCTTTTGGCCCACTCCACAAGGGTGAAGAGCTGTTTATCAGCTGCCTGGCAGATATTCGTGACAGGATCGTTTTCCTGCGAGCGAGGAAGTGAGAGACTGAGGTAAGGAGACGTCCAGAGATTATATACCATGTACGGCTGAGGAACAGTGACTCACAGAACTGGTGCCTGAACTTCCATCAGAATGCAGCTCTATCTTCTGCTCTACAGCCATTTCCGCTTCCAGGATCTTCTCCACTGGCATTTCTTCATTGGCTGCGTGGGTGGACTCAACTTCTTCACGCTCTTTGTTCCTCTGGCGCTCCTCCTGAACAGCTGCAACACAAAAACACGTTTATGAAGATGCTGATCCATGACTGTGAGAAGAAGCGTGCCTGTGCTCCAGCTTACCTTCTCTCTTCATGCCCATCGCAAGACATTTCTGGTAACGGCAGTACTGGCAGCGGTTCCTCTGGCGCTTGTCCACCATACAGTCTTTGTTATCTCTGCAGGTGTAGCTCAGGTCTTTCCTTACGGTGCGCTTAAAAAAGCCTTTACATCCCTCACAACTGTACACGCCGTAGTGCTTCCCTACAAGGACGGAGTTCACACCATGAACATCAGCCAGGATTCTCACATCACTTGTACAAGAGAAGAAAATTAAAATAAAAACATAGGTGTGGCTTTTGCTGAAGAAACCTGTGTGTGGAGTGGATGTCAATGATTTAATATTTGATTGAGTTACTGTTTTGGAGGTTTTGGACGATACTTTAACCATCCAACCGACACGTTTCCTCTGCGACCTTCATGCCTTTAAAACCTTCATGCCCCGTCACTCTGTTCACTCTATTTTTGATCTTTTGAAGAATGATTTACGAGCAGCATGTTGTAATAGAAACGCACCCAAAGATCCATTTCTCCCCACATGAAATGGAATTTTGATTAGATTTTTTTTTTGTATATGTGTTGGATGCAGCACAACGTCGTGTGTTCGAAGTTCGTTAAGAATTTAAAAAGTCTGAGAGAAAAACATATATTAATATCGAATAAGTTGCGATACTTACATAATGCCAATACAAATCGAATCGGCACGGGAGTTTCCTGACAATATGGTATCCCTTGTGATTTCGTGTTTAACATTTTTAAATCTTTGCACATGTTTATGCAAACTCTATTCGCTTACACTGTAAGCACAGAGACATAGAGTTTAATCAAACAATCTGAACTATTTGTGAAAAACTGTAAAGTCAAACAAGCAACACCAGCTACGGCCTTTCGCTAATCAGAGTCGAGAGAAAGAAGATTCAAGACAGACTCAGCTGCTCCGCTGCGTCATCAATACAGACCGATCGAGAGCAATTAAACCTGCATTCTGAGGCAACTAGGTGAAAAAGGAGTGTAGTGACGATCTCAGGTCATGTGACATCTGATGTCACATGACCAGCTAACGCTGGTGGATCACCACCGGTCTGTGTGATTCTGTACGCATGTTGCCATAGCAACAAGGGGGGATCTAGGCTACAGTATGGGTGAAACAACACAAAAGTAGAGTTAACTACAGAGCTACAACAAGCACTCAATATCATCAATACTGTCACTGATTAATTAAATATACACACTCAGTCGATCTCGCTATTGATCATCTGTGCTTCTCATCCAAGTCCGTATTCAGACCTCAGGGAAGTACAGAGGGAGGTTCGACAGAATCGTACGATCACGTTATGACAAAGACGCCACTGAGAATAATTTAAAAATACTAAAAAATATATATTAACAGAGGTTAGCACTGTCCCCTTGCACCTCCAGGGTTCGGGTTCGATTCCCGTCTCTGTGTGCATGTTCTTGGTGGGTTTCCTCCCACAGTCCAAAGACATGCAGATTAGGATACAGTTGAACCTCGAATTGCGATTAACGTTTTTTAAAGATTTTTAATACATTTTGAATCGGAAACCGATTAAGTATTAGTTTACGAGCGCCGAGTATCATGTATTACGCATGCGACTCTTATTTTGACACCGAGCGGCAAGTGATCACAACTGAGCCAATGATTTTTCTCTCTCTTGCGCTGCGGGAATTATGGGTAATCATCTCCCCTGCTGCATCTTAATGCTTCACACCCACCAACCAACACACACCCACACACACCGACACCCCCCCAGACACCCCCCCCTCACCCCCAGACCCCCCCCACCCCCC